>CM029015.1:162995430-163280655 GCA_016801055.1 Panax notoginseng | reverse complement strand
TATTTCTGATGTCTTTTTAGCTGGTAATTGATAAGATTTAATTGATTATCTTTTTGTGTTAATTGATCATTGCATTTAGTTGAGCCTTTAATTGTTTAATTGATTATTCTTGCATTGATCATAGACCTCTATATTTGTATTTAATTTTCTGTTTAGACTAAGTGTAGTCTAAAGGTATTAATAATCCAGGTGGATTAGAGAAAAGGTTTACAAACAGGTTCAAGAAAGCAAAGGTGCTTGAGGAGTGCTCCATAGGTGCACAAGGAGCAAGAGTGCTCAAGAGAAATTAATTGTTATTAATTTATTGTAAGAATTTGTTTTGTAATCAGTGTTTATTTATAAAGAAATAAATAAAGTGAGTCTCCAATACTAGTTGGTATTGGACGTGGATTAGGCTACTATTATAGAGGGTAGTAGTTGAACCACGTAAAAAATTCTCGGTGTTCATTTAATTATTTGTGTTTAATTTTATTGATAACAAGGATTAAGTTTAATATACTAAGTTAATATATAAACAAGATTTTCTGAAACTTGGATATATTATATATTGATTATTTCAGTATACTAAATTCTAAAATATTTAAACTAGTTTTTTAAAGGAAACTGAATTAAGTATTTCAGCTTGCTGAAATAAGCAAAAGTTTTGAAGTAAAATAAAAATCGACCATAGTTATTCGAACACTTATTCAACCCCCCTTCTAAGTGTGCCTATTTAAATTTCCTATTTAAATTTCAAATACCATTAGATTGGGGTGAATAAGGAGCAGTAGTTTGGTGAATGATACCATGAGTAGAGCATAACTCTTCGAATGGTGATTCATATTCACCACCTCTATCGCTTCTTATTGGTTTAATCTTTTTGCTAAGTTGATTTTCAACTTCATTTTTATAATGTTGAAACATTTCTATAGCCTCATCTTTGCTTCTCAGCAAATATACATAACAATATCTTGTGCAATCATCAATAAAGGTAATGAAATATTTTTTTTCCCACCTCTTGTTTGCATATACTTTAAATCACATATATCAGTGTGAATTAAATCTAGAGGTTCAGTTTTTCTTTCAACAGAATGAAAAGGTAATCTTGTCATTTTAGATTCCACACAAATTTCATATTTATGCTTTTGATTAATATCAAATTTAGGCAAGAATTCTAAATTAATTAATCTACGCATTGTATTATAATTAACATGTCCTAATCTAGCATGCCATATATTTGAAGATTCTAACAAATAAGCAGAAGAATTAATTTTATTATTATCAATAGACTATGGTATAACAGTCATTACATTCATCTTAAAGAGCCCATCAGACATATAGCCCTTTCTTTCAAACATATCATTTTTGGTAAGTACAAATTTATCATACACAAACACCAACTTGAAGCCATTCTTGCTAAGCAGTGACCCAGAAAACTAGATTTTTGGGATATCTGGCACATGGAACACTATATTCAGAGTTAATTCTTTGCCAGATGTCATTTTCAGTACAATCTTTCCACGTCCTTGAACCTCTGAACTTGAGGAGTTTCCCATGAAGAGTTGCTCGTCATTTTCTACTAGTTTGTAGGTAGAGAATATCCATTTATTGGAGCAAATGTGGCGAGTAGCGCCATTGTACACCCACCATTTTTTGGTGTTTCCGACCAAGTTACATTCGGATACAACTGCAGAGAGATTAATGTCTAAAATATTTTCAGAAAGTTTTTCCAGTTCTGTCACATTTGCTTGAGCCTTTTTTTCTTTCTTGAATTTCTTTGGCCTGCGACATTCATTTGATTTATGTCCTTGAATGCCACAGTTGAAACACTTGCCTTTGAATTTTTTTCTTGACTTTGAAAGTGCATTCGCCTTCGCGCTTCCTTTTGTTGTTATTGTTTGGCCTTTGTTCTACCACATTAGCCTTTGCTTCAATGAAATTTTTCCCAATCTTCTTCTCAAATCCTCGATTGTCCTCTTCAATCCTAAGTCGCACAATCAGTTCTTCGAGATTCATCTCTTTGCATTTATGCTTAAGATAATTCTTGAATTCTTTCCATGATGGTGGAAGTTTCTCAATCATTGCAGTAACTTGGAATGAGTCACTTAGTGACATTCTTTTAGAATGAATGTCGTGTAGGATTACTTGTAATTCTTGAACTTGGGTGATAACTGCTTTAGAATCTGTCATCTTATAGTCAAGAAAACCTACTGACTATGAATTTCTTCATGCTAGCATCTTCAGTTTTATATTTCTTGTCTAAAGATTCCCAAAGTTCCTTTGCAATTTGAATTGTACAATAAACATTATACAGTGTATTGTCTAATCCATTCAATACATAATTTCTGCAAAGGAAATCAACATGTTTCCATGCATCAACTGCAGCCACTTTTTCCTTGTCAGTTTCTCCTTCAACAAGAGTAGGACATTCCTCTTGTAGAAACCTTTCCAAGTTCAATGTTGTGAGATAGAAGAGCATCTTTTGTTGCCAACGCTTGAAATCAGTTCCATTGAACTTTTCAGACTTTTCTCCATGAGACATACTCACAGCAGGGATGGTGATAGTAGATGTCATTTCTATTATACAAAGAAGAAAACCATAAACAAACAGAATCAAATTTCTGTTGTAGAAAATTTAACAGAATTTAAATAACAAGTTCTGTTTATAGAATTTAAACAACAAATTCTGTTTACAGAATTACTGTTGTCCAAAACTTTGTTTACAAATTCTGTTTACAGAATTTAAACAACAAGTTATGTTTACAGAATTTCAGTTGTCGAAAATTTTGTTTAAAGAATTTATTCTGTTGTCGAAAATTTTGTTTACAAATTCTATTTACAGAATTTAAACAAGTTCACAACTAGTAATTTCCTTTTAAATAGAAGATACAAATTACAGAATGATATTAAATAAAACTATAATTACAGAAAACATAAATTTGCTTCAAGATTATAAGACCCCGAATTTTATGAAATAAAAGTATTCAATTTTTCTTATAATTACAATTCAGTAAATTGTTAAATTGATAAAAGGTTAAAGTTAACGGTAATATATGAAAATTTTCAAAATATGCAAGTGGTTATAAAATATTTATTGTCGTCGGGGAATATTCGTTTGGTCGTGAAATATTCTTGATGTCGGGGAATATTCGTACGACGGCGCAGTCATATGTGGGCCCCATGACAGAATAACAGTTGGATGAAGAAAATGACAAATTTGAGTTTTATAAATAACGGCGTAGTTGTTACCGTTAACACTGTTGGAATACCTGATGGTTAAAATACAGTAATACGCGTAGTTGCACAGTAGCACACAGTATTGCACAGTATTTTTTTTTAATTATTGATTCTTACGTGATAAGACACTACTCAATAATTGTTACAGTAATTTCTGTTCAATATTTTATTTTATTGAATCAATAATTGCTGCTTTGATATTTTATATTATTGTTGTTTCAATAATTGTCACTGCACAGTATCTCCATTATCAGATTAATAATTCATATTATTTGAATAATATTATTAGATAGCATTATTGGCAATGTCTAGAAAGTTCTGTCAATGAGAGGTTTGGTCACCTAATTGCGCGCTAGTAAGGAGAAATCCTTATCGAAAAGCCCCCTCTTTCCTGGGAACGGCCTGGTTGTCATAATTGTGATTCTGTAATATTATTTGTGAATAATTAATAACTGATTTATATGATAAGAAAATATTTATTTTATGTGGATATAAATTATGGATATATTTAGTTTTATGTGGATAAAAATGAAGGAATTAATTCTGAGGTATTTTATCAGTATTTTGTCGGTGTGGAGGTATTAAAAACCATCCGTTTGTGGATTTTGAATATTTTTGATTTGGAATTTGGAAAAACTCAAAACTACAAAGTTGTAGAGAATTCGATTTCAGGCAGAATGGACATAAAATTCGTATTTTTCTGATTAACGGGCTATTTTCTATGAATTATTGAAGTTTCAGAAAATAAAATAATTTTTATTAAAATTATGGGTGGGAGCCACTTTTACTTTTCAAACCATGTGCTATAATTATTGTGTCAAGTGTGGTGGCTGCTGATTTCTCAAAAATGGTTGCGTAGGAGAAAGGAGAAAATAAATATATAATTTATTATTTTAGTCTCTTTTGGCGTTCTAGCATTTTCTTATAAATAGGTGCTTAAGTTAGAATTGAAAATCACACCAGAAACAAGTTTTCTCTCTTTCTCTCTCTAGATTATTGAGTGTATTTTGTGAGTATTTAGATACTTGGTGAGTTGTTATTCATCAGTGCAAGTTTCCTTCAGCGTCATATCCGATATCCAGTCAGAAGTGATGCTCTTTTGAGGTACGGGATAGTAAGGGATATTAAGGGATGCTATATTTTTCATAATGATGTTATTCTTTCAATATCATTATACTGAAATAATGGGTATAGATTTTATTGTAAAATTTCTACCTTTTTGAGTTGGGGTTACTATTCACGTATACGGCACTATTCACGTATACAGCACTATTCATGCATATGGCACTATTTACATTACATTATTTACATATACGGTACTATATATGAATACGAAGTACTATTCATGAGTTACTATTCACGAGTTACTATTCATAAGTTACTATTCACGAGTTACTATTCACGACTAAATTGGTTTCTTTTTCTAACCAAATTATAGTTGATTTATGAATATTACTCTTAAAATTAAATCTATATGTTGATCATATAGTTTTTATTATCATATATAACATTTTTATAACCCTGATGTTGAAATTCTCTTTCACTTGAGTGTAAAGATGGATAGATTATTGGTATGATCAAGACTATGGGTTCTCTTTGGCCAGTAGTGCAAAGTTGAATTGTGACTGGTATGATCATGACCATTGAATTTATAATTGAATATATTTAGCTTAAGTGCAACGGTGAATTGATCAACATGGTTATAATTATTGTTTATATAAATTCTGAAATGATTATATATTTCTTTGAGATATGAATATCTTTAGCCTATAGTGCAAAGATAACTTATTGATGAATATCTTTGGCCCGTAGTGCAAAGATGAATTATTGATGAATATCTTTGGCCCGTAGTGCAAAGATGACCTTTTGTTGAATATCTTTGGCCTGTAGTGCAAAGATGACCTATTATTGAATATCTTTGGCATGTAGTGCAAAGATGGTCTGTTGATGAATATCTTTGGCCCGTAGTGCAAAGATGAATTTATTAATATGATTATGAACATGAACTAGGATTTGGTATAACCATGATCTTTGATGTTACAGGTGATGAAAATTATCTTTGTCCTGGATGAGAAAAGGAATTTAGAACAACAATTACGATTATGAAATATACATGTGATTGTGGAAAGGAACTGTTGAGTGATGTTACATGGATAAAATATTGTTGGTGGATTTTTAACATGGAGAAGATAATAGACTTTATAGTCTATTTGACTCTTCTAATGGATTGCTCGTTCCGCTGCAACTATGGTTAAAATTTTTATCATCTACCATATGTTCTAAATCTCTGATTTATTATTGATGAAGGCTATTGATAATTTAATTATCTTTAGTCATGATATTCTTTTACTGAGCTAGTTGTGCTCACCCTTTTGCTTCACAATTCCTTTCAGGTAATAAGAGTGTAGCTGGGTCGAGCGGGGGTAACAGGAGAATAGAATGGTGGTCATCATTTAGTAGTTATATTTGGTGAATCAACTAGGGTGAGGGGAACCCAACGTTGGAAGGGTATTTTGCAACTATCATACAAGATGTCTAATGACATACAACCTCGTGTCATCATAAGACAAGGTTGTGCTCATCCACTTGCTGAGTATATTTACGAGCACTACCTATATAATCTTCGTGTTTGTTTGAAATATAATTCTTAATTAGAGATAGTGGAGATAATGATATGTCAAGAGAAGACTCACCATTGGGAAGAATATGATAGTAATCTTCTCATTTTTCTTTGGGTTCTATTGGGTCAACCAATGATAATTCTGTGGCCATATGATATCTATCATAACGTAGAAGCATGGCCTCCAATGTACGAAGGTTTCCTTGAGCACTTCTCAAAGATTCTAATTTCTATAACAGTTTTTGACTATACCTTTATGTAAGGTGTCACTGTGACGTGCTATCCAAGGTTGGGACATGTGTCACAGTTGGTATATATTTGTATCCAAACTCACAGCATATGTGTTGTTGTATTTTGCACGACAATTGTTGTAATAAAATTATAGTTGTTTTCTGTACCATGTATTTGGCCACTCAGAATAGGTTGGATGGAATGGACTGTAAAACCCCAACTTTTTGAATAAAGATGAATTTTCTATAAATATTATTTTTGAATATTATGGAGTAAAATTGATATAATATTATAGTTGGGGGTAATATTTATAAATTTTACAAAGTAAGCAAGTTGTTATAAAATATTCGTTTGGTCGGGGAATATTCTTTTTGTCAGGAAATATCCGTACGACGGTACAATCATTGGTGAACCCCACAACGGAATTATTGTCGGATTGAGAAAACGACAAAAATATTTTATTAAAAATAACGGCGAAAGTTTTACCGTTGATACTGTTGAACTACTCGGTAGTAAAAGTACAGTAATACGTGTGGTTGCATAGTAGCACACGGTATTAATTATTAATACTTATGTGAGAAGTCACTCAGTTTGATTCAATTATTGTCAATTAATAATATGAATTATTTAGCGATAATGAAGTTTTGTTTTATTCGCATTTTTAACGTAATAAAACAGAAACATCTTTTTATATAAAACAGAATACTTTATTAAAGTTATTCTATAAATAGAATATATTATATTTTATTTAAAAGATTTTTCTTTAAATATGGACCGTCAGATTACAGTAAATCAATCTGGACCGTTCATAGATTAGTTACTATGCATTCCATTTTCCTATAAATAGAAGTTCATTCCTTCATTTTTTTCTTATGAATTCACTGAACTCTAGAGAGAGAAACTATAGAGAGAAAGAAGAAAAGTATTCTGCTACATAACTACTTCTTTATTTCAGTTCTTCTTTAAAACGGTAAGGGGTATTATTTCTTTTGTATTCATGAAGAGAACTTATGTTATTCTATTATTTATTATTCTGTTGGAATAACCTGTATACGCAGTCTACCCTATACTTGGTGACATTCTTCTATTATTCTGTTGGAACATCCTGTCTGTGTATTTTACACCGGACCTGGTTCCGTCTTTATTATTATTCTGTTGGAACATCCTGTCTGTGTGTTTTACACCAGACCTGGTTCCGTCTTTATTATTATTCTGTTGGAACATCCTGTCTGTGTGTTTTACACCGGACCTGGTTCCGTCTTTATTATTATTCTGTTGGAATATCCTATCCGTGCGTTTTACGCCGGACCTGATTCCATTATTTATTATTCTGTTGGAATAACCTGTCTATGCGGTCTATCGCATACATGGTGATTTCTTTTGTTATTCCATTCTTTATTATACTCAGTTGGTTAAAACTTTGACTTCTATACTCCATGAAATTAGTGAAATATCTTTGATATTTGCGCTTCATCTAGTATCTTTTCATAGAAATATTCTTCTAAGAATTCTTGAATTTTACTCCACAAAGCAGTATCATATTGACAATTTGGACGTTGTCAATTCTTGGATAAATTAATTCTTGAACTTGTTTTATTGAATTCTTATATCATTGTCATCATCCTCATGTTTATAAAATGTTGAAAGTCATCTATGGCCTGTAGTGCATAGATGGACTTGGTATGATTATGACCAGGGATTATTCGGTATAATCATAACCGTAATGTTACAAATGATGTGGTAAAAGTCCTCATTGACCCATAGTGCATTGATGGACAGTTGTTGGCATGATCATGACCATTAATGAATACAAAAATATTCTTGGCCCGTAGTGCATGGATAATTGTGGTCGTGATACTAAAGAATATCATTGGCCGTAGTGCAGGGGTGATTCGATGATATGGATTATTTTATTAAGCTGAGTCCCAGCGATAACAGTGTTGAAAAACCTTTTAAATCATAGAAGATAGTAGATTTTATTCTCTACTTGACTCTTCTAATGGATTGCTTGTTTCGCTGCAGTTAAACTTGATGTTTATTATATTTTATCAGTTTAACACTGTTGAAGGCTAATGATAATTAATTTTGTATTATCTTAGTCATAATGTGACGCCCCCAAAATAGGTATACAACACACATTCTGAGTCGCCAAATACATGGTACAGAAAGCAAACTACAACTTTAATAATACAATTGTCGTGCAAAATACGACAACACATACTGTGAGTTTAAATACAAATATTGTCTTCTAGATAATATCCACACTCAAATAAGTCCTCATTACAATTATTCAAACACTATTTTACAAAAATAGTGAGGACTGCTAAAATATCTTTCTAGAACCATCACTCCATACCCCGACTAGATCCTGCTATGTTCTCACCTCCTGAGAAGAAAAATGGAATAAAAAGAAAAAGGGTGAGCTCAAGTAGCCCAGTAAAGAATATTATAACTAAGATAATATACAACAAATTATCGTTAGTCCTCAACAGGGAAAAATCTGATAGAATATAATCGACAACAAGTTTTAGATCAACAACTGCAGCGGAAATAGCAAACCATTAGAAGAGTCAGGTAGAGAAAGAATTCTACTATCTTCTAAGATTTAAAAGTCCATCATCAATATTTTATCCCTGTAACATCAATTAATAATTATTTTTATCCAAATATTCATCTTTGCACTACAGGCCAAAGATATTCATTTGTATCACATGTCAGTCATGTTCATCTCAACACCTGTTCATCTTTGCACTACAGGCCAAAGATATTCATCAAGTAATCATACATCTTTGCACTACAGGCCAAAGATATTCAGTAATATCATCATTTAGGACTGAGGATGATGAAAAATATCTTAAAGAGAACGAATCCAGTGAGACAGAAGGACAAATATTAGGGATTCGTATAACAGTTAATCCAAGATCAATAATACTTCATAATAATCAATTGTGAAGCAGAATTCAAAAATAAAGATCAAAACATGGATACAATTAAAGATAGTAATCATAATAGACATCTTGGACAAAAAGGGAAATTTTTTTATTTTTCGGTGATTAGTGCCGTATTCGTGAATAGTACCGTATACGTGAATAGTGCCGTATACGTGAATAGTAATCCCGACACAAAAAGTTCCAAATTTGATAAAAACTCATATCAATATTTCAGCATAATGATATTGAAGAAAATAATATCATTTAAGAAGAAAATAATATCCCTTACCTCAAAATATCAGTACTTCTGGTCGGAATACCGGTATAAGGCTGAAAGAAACTTGCTCTGATGAATAGAAACTCTCAAAGTATCTAAATACTCACAAAATACACTCAATAATCTAGAGAGAGAAAGAGAGAAAACTTGTTTCTGGTGTGATTTTCAATTCTAACTTAGCCCTCTATTTATAGGAAAATGTTAGCACGCCGAAGCAGATTTAACCTGCAACCTGATGGCTTTACCTGCTACTATTCCCACCCACCACATTTGAATAAAAATCTCAGCACATTTCTTCACCAACCAAGAGTGGGGCCCACCAATTCTATAATTTTCCATCAAAATGATAAACTCTGAAAATTCAACAATTTTTGAACCAGTCATCTCGTAAAATTCATAATAAATCATACGTTCATTTTTAACGGTTCAAAATTTGTGGACATATACTCAACTTATATATGTATAACATATCCAAAAATTACCACGATCCAACGGTCGGATTAAAAATTATAACCCCCGCAAAATATCTCAAAAACCCTAATTTTTAATACCTCCATTCCGACAAAAATACTGATAAAAACCTCAACATTAACTCCTTCATTTTTAACCACAAAAATATATCCCTCATTTATATCCACATAAAATAAATATTTCCTTATCATATGAATCAATAATTAATTATTCACAAATAATATTACAGAATCACATTTATGACAACCAGGTCGTTCCTAGGAAAGAGGGGGCTTTCCAATAAGGATTTCTCCTTACTGGCGCGCAATTAGATGACCAAACCTCTCCTTAGACAGAACTTTCTAGACATTGCCAATAATGTTATCTAATATTATTCAAATAATATGAATTATTGATCTGATAAAGGAAAATACTGTGCAGCAACAATTATTAAAACAACAATAATATAAAATATAAACGCAACAATTATTGAATCAATAAAATAAAATATTGAACAATAACTACTGTAACAATTATTGAGTAGTGCCTTCTTACGTAAGAATCAATAATTGGTGCAATACCGTGTGCTACTATATTTTAACCACCGGGTATTCCAACAGTATTAACAGTAACAACTACGCCGTTATTTATAAATAACTTATACTTGTCGTTTTCTTCATCCAATCGCTTTCCGTTATGGGGCCCACACAAGGCTGCGCCGTCGTACGAATATTCCTCGACAGCAAGAATATTCCACGACCAAACGAATATTCCCCGACAAAATAAATATTTTATAACCACTTGCTTATTTTACAAAATTTGCACATTTCACCCATAATCAAAGTATTATATCAAATTAACCCCTTATTATTCACAATAATATTTAGAGAAAATTTGATTTTATTCATTAATAAGTTGGGGTCTTACACATAATATTTCTTACTGGGCTAGTTGAGCTCACCCTTTCTTTCACTGTTCTCTTCAGGAAATGAGAATATAACTGGGACGAGTCGGGGAACGGAGTGATGGACCAGATGATAGTATTAGTAGTCTTCACTATTCTGTTAAATAGTGTGACAATAATTGTAATGAGGACTCCTTTTGAGTTTGTATAATCTCTAGTAGACAATTATCGTATTCAAACTCACAGTTATGTTTTGTCGTATTGTACACGACAGTTGTATTTGAATTCTGTACCATGTATCTGGCGACCCAAGATGGGTGATGTATACCAAATTTTGGGGGTGTCACAGTTGGTATCAGAGCTTAGGGATATTATCCCTAGCTAAGATGTGAGACTAGAACTAGGAGGGGAGAGACGGGGAATTCCTTCGCTAGTATGACCTACCTAAGTTTATTTGGTATTTAATTGGTCGGTCAAAGTATATGGATAATATGTTATATGTTAATGAACCTTTGTTTTGTGGCAGTATCTGAAAATGACATCCGAGAATGTTGAAAATAGCAATGGAGCACAAGAGACCGTTGAGTCTCCACATATCAATAATCAGGAGAATGTACATCAGGAAGGCGACAATCCTCATGCAAACAATAACACTGACCAAATGATGAATGATGGACTGTTTAGAGGCTTTATGCAATTCATGCAACATCAGGCGAGAGCGGCTCCTGTCCAAAATGTAGGTGAAAACACTGGAAACTCTCGGACGGTCACTGCTAAACAGTTCAAGGAGCTGGGACCACCGGAGTTTATAGGAGAGCCAAAATCACTTAAGGCGGAAGCATGGATAAAGCAGATCACCAAGATATTTGATTTCTTGGGATGCTCTGAGGAACAAAAGGTTCCCTTCGCCACCTTCATATTGCGTGAAGAGGCAGATTACTGGTGGGAATCTGTAAAACGTACCCAGCCTGACGCACTCAAGATGTCTTGGGAGAAGTTCCAAGAGCTATTCAACGACAAGTACTTTCCCGAGAGTATTCTTCATATGAAGGAGGTGGAGTTTATCAAGTTGGAGCAAAATAATATGACCGTGTCAAAGTATGAGGCTAAATTTGCTGAGTTGTCTCGGTTTGCGTGCCACTTGGTGGATAATGAAGAGCGAATGACGCGAATGTTTTTACGAGATTTGAAACCTGAGATACGTCAACATCTTATTTCTCATAAACTATGTTTGTATTCAGATATTGTAAATAGGGCTCAGTTAGTAGAGCGCGATAATGAGTCAACACAATCAAAGGAGAACAGCCGACAAAATGATAAAACCAGTGAGAGCAGTCATCGAAGCGGTGACAACAAGCGTGGAGGGAATCAATAGGCCAGAAATGGTAACCACTTCGGTGGTAATCAGGGCCAAAACAATAAGAATGGACATTTCAAGAAGAGAAAATTCAACAATGATGGAAAGACGTCAACACCAACACCCATTGTTAAGGAAGGAGAACGACCACTTATCATATGCTTCAAATACGGAGGAGAGAGACACATCAGTCCAAACTGCGCGATGCCGTCCAAAGCATGTTATAATTATGGAAGAGAAGGTCACATAGCCCAATTTTGTCATTCACCGAAGACAAGTTCAGCTAGGATGGAGGCACCAAAGGCCGTCCCAGAAAAGTCAAAGCCAGTAGTGCAAGGGAAAGCGTTTGTAGTGACCTCCCAGAAAGCAAAAAACCCGAATGAGGTCATCACGGGTAAGCTTATCATAAACTCTAGCGAAGTCTATACCTTATTTGATACCGGTTCTACCCATTCTTTTATTTCTCCTACTTGCGCTCAACGATTAAATTTGACTCCGGAGGAATTAGACTTCGACTTATCTATGGAAACTCCATTGGGAGAAACCTTCATTACATCCACTGTTTATAAGTCTTGTTTGGTTCAAATCGGTACCCTCATATTACCTGTCGATCTTATTTCATTGAAAATACTTGCATTTGACGTGATTCTAGGGATTGATTGGTTAACTACTCATCATGCAAAAATTGATTGTTTTCGTAAGGTTGTTAGCTTTCATATTCCTAACAAATCTGTTATGCGAATTCAAGCCACCAAACCATTAAAATCAAACACTGTCATCTCAAGCCACAAAGCTATTCGTTTATTGAAAAACGGATGTTAAGCTTTCTTAGCTCATGTCACAGATCTAAACAAAAATACGTCAGTTTTGAATAATATTTCTATTGTTAATGAATTTCCTGACGTATTCCCTGAAGAACTTCCTGGCCTACCCCCAGAGCGTGAAATTGAATTTTGTATCGACCTTGAATCCGGTACAAAACCCATTTCTAAAATCCCATATCGAATGGCTCCTATTGAACTTCAGGAGTTAAAGGCCCAACTGCAGAAATTGTTAGACATTGGCTTTATTCGTCCTAGTACTTCTCCTTGGGGTGCTCCTATTCTATTCGTGAAGAAGAAAGATAGGAGTATGCGACTTTGTATTGATTATCGGGAGTTGAATCATGTCACCATCAAAAATAGGTACCCATTGCCACGTATTGATGGCCTGTTTGACCAGTTGCAAGGAGCCAAATTCTTTTTAAAGATTGATCTTCGTTCCGGATATCACCAATTGAAGATTAGAACTGATGACATTCCAAAGACGGCTTTCAGAACTCGGTACGGGCATTATGAATTCCTAGTCATGTCCTTTGGATTGACTAATGCTCCTGCTGCCTTTATGGATATGATGAACCGAGTATTCAAAGAATATTTGGATCACTTTGTGGTCGTCTTTATTGATGACATCCTTATTTATTCCAAAAGCCATGAAGATCATGAGCAACACTTGAGGCTGATACTCCAAAAGCTTCGTGAATATAAGCTTTATGCCAAGTTGAAGAAATGCGAGTTCTGGCTTGAGGAAGTAGCATTCCTTGGGCACGTGGTATCAAGTCATGGAATATCTATTGACCCAGCAAAGATTGAAGCTATTCAAAGCTGGGAACAACCTAAATCAGTGACCGAAGTACGTAGCTTTCTCGGCTTAGCTGGTTATTATTGGATATTCGTAGAAGGGTTTTCTCGAATCGCTACTCCACTAACTCAGCTGACTCGGAAAGATACAAAGTTCGGTTGGAGCGAGGAATGTGAGAAGAGTTTTCAAGAACTCAAGAGGAGACACATTTCAGCACCTGTTCTGACAATACCATCTGGTTCGGAGGGATTTGTCATCTACAATGATGCTTCGGGCAAAGGGTTAGGATGTGTTCTCATGCAACATGGGAAAGTGATAGCCTATGCCTCATGACAACTCAAAGAATATGAGAGGAATTATCCTACTCATAACCTAGAGTTAGCAGCTGTG
This sequence comes from Panax notoginseng, assembly GCA_016801055.1. Lineage (NCBI taxonomy): Eukaryota > Viridiplantae > Streptophyta > Magnoliopsida > Apiales > Araliaceae > Panax > Panax notoginseng. The sequence goes on along the minus strand of CM029015.1, from coordinate 163,266,660 downwards.
GTCTTCGCACTTAAAATTTGGAGGCATTACTTGTATGGGGAGAAGGTGGAGATCTTTACGGATCATAAAAGCCTCAAATATTTCATCACTCAAAAGGAACTCAACATGCGACAACGACGTTGGCTTGAACTATTGAAAGATTATGATCATACCATCCAATACCATCCTAGAAAAGCGAACATGGTAGCTGACGCATTGAGTAGAAGATCATATGCGGGTACGAGTGCAATATTGACAACACAAAAGCCCATTTTGTGTGACTTACAAAGGATGGAGATAGAGTTAAAAATTCCAGGGACCCATGTGATGATGGCGAATATACGAGTAGAACCGACTTTAATTGATAAAGTTAAAGTTGCTCAAGCTACAGACCTGGAGCTGATGCGTATGAGGAAGAAAGTGCAAGAAGGTGCTATGCCGGAAGCAAGAATCGATAATGAAGGAATACTTTGAGTCAACTCCAGACTTTGTGTTCCTAACGACCCTGATTTAAAGTATAAAATCATGATGGAAGTGCATAACACACCGTTTGTAATCCATCCTGGAAGTACCAAAATGTATCATGATATTCGTCATACATTTTGGTGGAGCAATATGAAGAGAGAGATAGCGTTGTTTGTCTCAAGGTGTCTAACGTGTCAACGAGTCAAGGTGGAGCATCAAGTACTAAAAGGTCCATTGCAACCACTTGAAATTCTAGAATGGAAGTGGGAGCACATTACCATGGATTTCGTTACCGGTCTTCCCAAAGTTTCTCAAGGCATAGATGCGATTTGGGTCATTATTGATAGATTGACCAAGTCTGCTCATTTCTTACCGATACGAGAAACTTATGCACTTGAACGTCTTGCTCGTATGTACATAAACGAGATTATAAGACTGCATTGTATGCCAGTATCCATAGTTTCTGATCGAGACCCAAGATTCACTTCACGATTTTGGGTTAGTTTACAAAAAGCTATGGGCACGGATTTACGATTTAGTTCGGCATATCATCCTCGGACGGACGGACTATCAGAGAGAACTATTCAAACTCTTGAAGATCTATTAAGGCTCTGTGTCCTTAATTTCAAGGGAAGTTAGGACAAGTTCTTACCATTGGTGGAGTTTTTCTACAACAACAGTTATCAAGCAAGTATTGGCATGGCTCCATTCGAAGCGTTGTATGGAAGAAAATATCGTTCTCCAGTATGCTAGGATGAGGTGGGTGAAGCAACGTTGTTGGGACCGGAGTTGGTACGTATGACTACAGAAAATATTCAAACGATCCGACAACGTATAAAAACCTCACAAGATCGACAAAAGAGTTATGCTGATCTTCATCGAAAGGACGTGGAATTCGATATAGGAGATCATGTGTTGTTACGTGTTGCTCCATGGAAAGGAGTTACGAGATTTGAAAAGAGAGGAAAGCTCAATCCTCGATTCATCGGCCCATTTTTAATCCTCGATCGAGTAGGAACTGTGGCCTATAGACTCGCTTTACCGCCAAGTATGTCTCGTGTTCATAACGCTTTTCACATATTCATGCTACGTAAATATGTGGAAGACCCGAACCACATTATTAAGTTAGAACCGGACGAAATAGCGGAAGATTTGACGTATGAAGAGGTTCCTGTACAAATCTTGTATAAGAAGGAATATATTCTACGCACCAAGGTTATACCTCAAGTCAAAATTTTGTGGAGAAACCACGATGTTGAGGAAATGACTTGGGAGTTAGAATCTAAAATGAAATCAAGGTATCCTTACCTCTTCGACATACCAGGTACGTACCCTAATTTCGAGGGCGAAATTTCATAAGAAGGGGAGATTGTAAAACCCCAACTTTTTGAATAAAGATGAATTTTCTATAAATATTATTTTTGAATATTATGGAGTAAAATTGATATAATATTATAGTTGGGGGTAATATTTATAAATTTTGCAAAGTAAGCAAGTTATTATAAAATATTCGTTTGGTCGGGGAATATTTTTTTTGTCAGGAAATATCTGTGCGACGGTACAATCATTGGTGGACCCCACAACGGAATTATTGTCGGATTGAAAAAACGATAAAAATATTTTATTAAAAATAACGGCAGAAGTTTTACCGTTAATACTGTTGAACTACTCGGTAGTAAAAGTACAGTAATACGTGTGGTTGCATAGTAGCACACGGTATTGATTATTAATGCTTATGTGAGAAGTCACTCAGTTTGATTCAATTATTGTCAATTAATAATATGAATTATTTAGCGATAATGAAGTTTTATTTTATTCGTATTATTAACGTAATAAAACAGAAATATCTTTTTATATAAAACAGAATACTTTATTAAAGTTATTCTATAAATAGAATATATTATATTTTATTTAAAAGATTTTTCATTAAATATGGACCATCAGATTAAAGTAAATCAATCTGGACCGTTCATAGATTTGTTACTATGCATTCCATTTTCCTATAAATAGAAGCTCATTTCTTCATTATTTTCTTACGAATTCACTGAACTCTAGAGAGAGAAACTATAGAGAGAAAGAAGAAAAGTATTCTGCTACTTAACTACTTCTTTATTTCAGTTCTTCTTTAAAACGGTAAGGGGTATTATTTCTTTTGTATTCATGAAGAGAACTTCTGTTATTCTATTATTTATTATTCTGTTGGAATAACCTGTATACGCGGTCTACCCTATACTTGGTGACATTCTTCTATTATTCTGTTGGAACATCCTGTCTGTGTGTTTTACACCGGACCTCGTTCCGTCTTTATTATTATTCTGTTGGAACATCCTGTCTGTGTGTTTTACACCAGACTTGGTTCCGTCTTTATTATTATTCTGTTGGAACATCCTGTCTGTGTGTTTTACACTGGACCTGGTTTCGTCTTTATTATTATTCTGTTGGAATATCCTGTCTGTGCGTTTTACGCCGGACCTGGTTCCATTATTTATTATTCTGTTGGAATAACCTTTCTGTGCGGTCAATCGCATGCATGGTGATTTCTTTTGTTATTTCATTCTTTATTATACTCAGTTGGTTAAAACTTTGACTTCTATACTCTATGAAATTAGTGGAATATCTTTGATATTTGCGCTTCATCTAGTAACTTTTCATGGAATATTCTTCTAAGAATTCTTGAATTTTACTCCACAAAGCAGTATCATATTGACAATTTGGACGTTGTTAATTCTTGGATAAATTAATTCTTGAACTTGTTTTATTGAATTCTTATATCATTGTCATCATCCTAATGTTTATAAAATGTTGAAAGTCATCTGTGGCCTGTAGTGCATAGATGGACTTGGTATGATTATGACCAGGGATTATTCAGTATAATCATGACCGTAATGTTACAAATGATGTGGTAAAAGTCCTCATTGGCCCGTAGTTCAATGATGGACAGTTGTTGGCATGATCATAACCATTAATGAATACACAAATATTCTTGGCCCGTAGTACATGGATAATTGTGGTCGTGATACTAAAGAATATCATTGGCCGTAGTGCAGGGGTGATTCGATGATATGAATTATTTTATTAAGCTGAGTCCCAGCGATAACAGTGTTGAAAAACCTTTTAAATCATAGAAGATAGTAGATTTTATTCTCTACTTGACTCTTCTAATGGATTGCTTGTTCCGCTGCAATTAAACTTGATGTTTATTATATTTTATCAGTTTAACACTGTTGAAGGCTAATGATAATTTATTTTGCATTATCTTAGTCATAATATTTCTTACTGGGCTAGTTGAGCTCACCCTTTCTTTCACTGTTCTCTTCAGGAAATGAGAATATAGCTGGGATGAGTCGGGGAGCGGAGTGATGGACCAGATAATAGTATTAGTAGTCCTCACTATTCTGTTAAATAGTGTGACAATAATTGTAATGAGGACTCCTTTTGAGTTTGTATAATCTTTAGTAGACTATAATTGTATTCAAACTCACAGTTATATTTTGTCGTATTGTGCACGACAGTTGTATTAGTAAGTTGTATTTAAATTCTGTACCATGTATCTGGCAACCCAAGATGGGTGATGTATACCAAATTTTGGGGACGTCACAGTTGATATCAGAGCTTAGGGATATAATCTCTGGCTAAGATGTGAGACTAGAACTAGGAGGGGAGAGACGGGGAATTCCTTCGCTAGTATGACCTACTTAAGTTTATTTGGTATTTAATTGGTCGGTCAAAGTATATGGATAATATGTTATATGTTAATGAACCTTTGTTTTGTGGCAGTATCTGAAAATGACATCCGAGAATGTTGAAAATAGCAATGGAGCACAAGAGACCGTTGAGTCTCCACATATCAATAATCAAAAGAATGTGCATCAGGAAGGCGACAATCCTCGTGCAAACAACAACACTGACCAAATGATTAATGATGGACTGTTCAGAGGCTTTATGCAATTCATGCAACATCAGGCGAGAGCGGCTCCTGTCCAAAATGTAGGTGGAAACACTGGAAACTCTCGGACGGTCACTTCTAAACAGCTCAAGGAGCTGGGACCACCGGAGTTTATAGGAGAGCCAAAACCACTTAAGGCGGAAGCATAGATAAAGCAGATCACCAAGATATTTGATGTCTTGGGATGCTCCGAGGAACAAAAGGTTCCCTTCGCCACCTTCATGTTGCGTGAAGAGGCAGATTACTGGTGAGAATCTATAAAACGTACCCAGCCTGACGCACTCAAGATGTCTTGGGAGAAGTTCCAAGAGCTATTCAACGACAAGTACTTTCCTGAGTGTATTCGTCATATGAAGGAGGTGGAGTTTATCAAGCTGGAGCAAAATAATATGACCGTGTCGAAGTATGAGGCAAAATTTGCTGAGTTGTCCCGGTTTGCGTCCCACTTGGTGGATAATGAAGAGCGAATGACGCGAATGTTTTTGCGAGGTTTGAAACCTGAGATACGTCAACATCTTATTTCTCATAAACTATGTTTGTATTCAGATGTTGTAAATAGGGCTCAGTTAGTAGAGCGCGATAATGAGTCAACGCAATCAAAGGAGAACAACCGACAAAATGATAATACCAGTGAGAGCAGTCATCGAAGCGGTGACAACAAGCGTGGAGGGAATCAACAGGCCAGAAATGGTAACCACTTCGGTGGTAATCAGGGCAAAAATAATAAGAATGGACATTTCAAGAAGAGGAGATTCAACAATAATGGAAAGACGTCAGCACCAACACCCATTGTTAAGGAAGGAGAACGACCACCTATCATATGCTTCAAATGCGGAGGAGTGGGACACATCAGTCCAAACTGCGTGATGCCGTCCAAAGCATGTTATAATTGTGGAAGAGAAGGTCACCTAGCCCGATTTTTTCGTTCACCGAAGACAAGTTCAGCTAGGATGGAGGCACCAAAGGTCGTCCCAGAAAAGTCAAAGCCAGTAGTGCAAGGGAAAGTGTTTGTAGTGACCTCCCAGAAAGCAAAGAACCCGAATGAGATCATCACGGGTAAGCTTATCATAAACTCTAGTGAAGTTTATACCTTATTTGATATCGGTTCTACCCATTCTTGTATTTCTCCTACTTGCGCTCAACGATTAAATTTGACTACGGAGAAATTAGACTTTGACTTATCTGTGGAAACTCTATTGGGAGAAACCTTCATTACATCCACTGTTTATAAGTCTTGTTTGATTCAAATCGGTACCCTCATATTACATGTCGATCTTATTTCATTGAAAACACTTGCATTTAACGTGATTCTAGGTATTGATTGGTTAACTACTCATCATGCAAAAATTGACTGTTTTCGTAAGGTTATTTTCGGAGTTTTATAAATAACGGCGTAGTTGTTATCGTTAACACTGTTGGAATACCTGGTGGTTAAAATATAGTAATACGCGTAGTTACACAGTAGCCCACGGTATTACACAGTATTTTTTTCAATTATTGATTCTTACGTGAGAAGGCACTACTCAATAATTGTTACAGTAATTTCGGTTCAATATTTTATTTTATTGAATCAATAATTGCTGCGTTGATATTTTATATTATTGTTGTTTCAATAATTGTCACTGCACAGTATCTCCATTATCAGATCAATAATTCATATTATTTGAATAATATTATTAGATAACATTATTGACAATATCTAGAAACTTCTGTCAAGGAGAGATTTGGTCACCTAATTGCACGCCAGTAAGGAGAAATCCTTATCGGAAAGCCCCCTCTTTCCTGGGAACGGCCTGGTTGTCATAATTGTGATTCTGTAATATTATTTGTAAATAATTAATAATTGATTTATATGATAAGGAAATATTTATTTTATGTGGATATAAATGATGGATATATTTAGTTTTATGTGGATAAAAATGAAGGAATTAATTCTGAGGTGTTTTATCAGTATTTTATCGGTGTGGAGATATTAAAAATCATCCGTTTGTGGATTTCGGATATTTTTGGTTTAGAATTTAGAAAAACTCAAAGTTACAAAGTTGTAGAGAATTCGATTTCAGGCAGAATGGACATAAAATTCATATTTTTCTGATTAACGGACTATTTTCTATGAATTGTTGAAGTTTCAAAAAAAAATAATTTTTATTAAAATTATGGGTGGGACCCACTTTTATTTTTCAAACCATGTGCTATAATTGTTGTGTCAAGTGTGGTGGCTGCTGATTTCTCAAATATGGTTGCGTAGGAGAAAGGAGAAAATAATAATATAATTTATTATTTTAGTCTCCTTTGGCGTTCTAACATTTTCCTATAAATAGGTGCTTAAGTTAGAATTGAAAATCACACCGGAAACAAGTTTTTTCTCGTTCTCTCTCTAGATTATTGAGTGTATTTTGTGAGTATTTAGATACTTGGTGAGTTGCTATTCATCAGTGCAAGTTTCCTTCAACGTCATATCCGATATCCAGTCAGAAGTGCTGCTCTTTTGAGGTAAGGGATAGTAAGGAATATTAAGGGATGCTATATTCTTCATAATGATGTTATTCTTTCAATATCATTATACTAAAATAATGGGTATGTATTTTATTGTTGAATTTCTACCTTTTTGAGTCGAGGTTACTATTCACGTATACGGCATTATTCACGTATACAGCACTATTCATGCATATGGCACTATTTACATGACATTATTTACATATACTGTAAGACCCCGAATTTTATGAAATAAAAGTATTTAATTTTTCTTATAATTACTATTCAGTAAATGGTTAAATTGATAAATGTTAAAGTTAAGGGTGAAATATGAATTTTTTTCAAAATAAGCAAGTGGTTATAAAATAATCATTGTTGTCGGGGAATATTCGTTTGGTCGTGGAATATTCTTTCTGTCGGAGAATATTCGTACGACGGCGCAGCTATTTGTGGGCCCCATAACGAATAACTGTCGGGTGAAAAAAACGACAAATTTGAGTTTTTATAAATAACGGCGTAGTTGTTACCGTTAACACTGTTGGAATACCCGGTGGTTAAAATACAGTAATACGCGTTATTGCACAGTAGCACACGGTATTGCACAGTATTTTTGAATTATTGATTCTTACGTAAGAAGGCACTACTCAATAATTGTTACAGTAGTTATTATTCAATATTTTATTTTATTGATTCAATAATTGCTGCGTTGATATTTTATATTATTGTTGTTTCAATAATTGTTGCTGCACAGTATTTTCCATTATCAGATCAATAATTCATATTATTTGAATAATATTATTAGATAACATTATTGGCAATGTCTAGAAAGTTCTGTCTAAGGAGAGGTTTGGTCATCTAATTGCGCGCCAGTAAGGAAAAATTCTTATTGAAAAGCCCCCTCTTTCTTGGGAACGGCCTGGTTGTCATAAATGTGATTCTGTAATATTATCTGTGAATAATTAATTATTGATTCATATGATAAGAAAATATTTATTTTATGTGGATATAAATGAGGGATATATTTTTGTGGTTAAAAATGAAGGAGTTAATGTTGAGGTGTTTTATTTGTATTTTTGTCGGAACGGAGGTATTGAAAATCAAATTAGGGTTTTTGAGATATTTTGCGAGGGTTATAATTTTTAATCCGACCGTTGGATCGTGGTAATATTTGGATATGTTATACATATATAAGTTGAGTATATGTCCACAAATTTTGAACCGTTAAAAATGAACGTATAATTTGTTATGAATTTTACGAGATGACTGGTTCAGAAATTGTTAAATTTTCGGAGTTAATCATTTTGGTGGAAAATTCTAGAATTGGTGGGCCCCACTTGTGGTTGGTGAAGAAATGTGCTGAATTATATTTCAAATGTGGTGGGTGGGAATAGTAGCAGGTAAAGCCATCAGGTTGCAGGTCAAGCCTACTAAAATTTTCCTATAAATAGAGGGCTAAGTTAGAATTGAAAATCACACCAGAAATAAGTTTTCTCTCTTTCTCTCTCTAGATTATTGAGTATATTTTGTGAGTATTTAGATACTTGGTGAGTTGCTATTCATCAGTACAAGTTTCCTTCAGTGTCATATCCGATATCCAGTCAGAAGTGCTTCTCTTTTGAGGTAAGGGATTGTAAGGGATAGTAAGGGATTTTAAGGGTTGTTATGATTTTCAGTTTCGTAATTGTTTTGAACTTCAAAAATTCTGAAAAAATTTGAAATGATATTTTGATGAGTTTTCTTGATTGTGTCCAAAAATGGTGATTTTTGGATGTATAGATTGAGAGTTATGAATTTTATGAGAAAATGCTATTTTAAAAGTAATCGCTTATAACTCCTTATGGTTAACTCCAAAATTGATAAAAATTTTATTGGGAGTACATGTATATGATAGGAGTATACTCTGTGAATTTCAGAATTTTTAGACAAAAGTATAATTTTTGATAAATGTCTAAATATTCGGCTGTTTTGGCCATATGAAAAATAGTAAATGACTTTTAAAAATTTTGAGAAAAATATATGTTCACTATGAGACTATATTATGCTAAATCCAAGAAAAGAAATATTTTTAGAACTGATTTGGTATTTTTCATGAAAATGGTCTAGTTATGAGTAAATGAATTAAATATGTTTTGTGAAATAAGAAAATTGGAAAATAGGATTTTATGACTTGAGAATCCTATATGAGGTATATGCAGATTTTTGATGAGGGTTTTGGTTATTGGTGATGAAATCTTATGAGTTTGGTATTTTAGAATGATTAAATGCATTATTTAGTAAAGTGTAAACAATTAAAATAAATTGTTTATAAGTTTAAGAAATATTATTCTTTCAATATCATTATACTGAAATATTGATATGTATTTTATTGTGGAATTTCTACCTTTTTGTGTCGGGGTTACTATTCATGAGTTACTATTCACGAGTTACTAATCACGAGTTACTATTCGCGATAAAATTGGTTTCTTTTTCTAACCAAATTATAGTTGATTTATGAATATTACTCTTGAGATTAAAGCTATATGTTGATCATATTGTTTTTATTATCATATATAACATTTTTATAACCCTGATGTTGAAATTCTCTTTCACTTGAGTGTAAAGATGGGTAAATTATTGGTATGATCATGACTTTGGGTTCTCTTTGGCCAGTAGTGCAAAGTTGAATTATTGACTAGTATGATCATGACCATTGAATTTATAACTGAATATCTTTAGCTTAAGTGTAAAGGTGAATTGATCAACATGGTTATAATTATTGTTTATATAAGTTCTAAAATGATTATATATTTCTTTGAGATATGAATATATTTGGCCTGTAGTGCAAATATGAACTGTTGAGGAATATCTTTGGCCTGTAGTGCAAAGATGAATTATTGATGAATATCTTTGGCTCGTAATGCAAAGATGACTTGTTGTTGAATATCTTTGGCCTGTAGTGCAAAGATGAGTTGTTGATGAATTTATTAGTATGATTATGAACATGAACTGTGATTTGGTATAACCATGATATTTGATGTTTCAGGTGATGAAAATTATCTTTGTCCTAGATGAGAAAAGGAATTTAGAATTACAATTACGATTATGAGTTATACACGTGATTGTGGACAGGAATTGTTAATTGATGTTACAGGGATAAAACATTGTTGGTGGATTTTTATCGTGGAGAAGATAATAGACTTTATAGTCTATTTGACTCTTCTAATGGATTGCTCGTTCCGCTGCAACTATGGTTGAGAAGTTTTATCATCTACCATATGTTCTAAATCTCTGATTTAATTCTGTTGAAGGCTATTGATAATTTAATTATCTTTAGTCTTGATATTCTTTACTGAGCTAGTTGTGCTCACCCTTATGTTTCACAATTCCTTTCAGGTAATAAGAGTGTAGCTGGGTCGAGCAAGGGTAACGGGGAAATAGAACGGTGGTCTCTAGCTGTGGAGGTTCTCCCGAAGCAGTATAGAAAAGTTCATTTAGTAGTTTTATTTGGTGAATCCAATAGGGTAAGGTGTACCCAACGTTGGAAGGGTGTTTTGCCACTATCATACAAGATGTCTAACGACATACAACCTCGTGTCATCATAAGACAGGATTGTGTACATCCACTTGCTGAGTATATATACGAGCACTACCTATATAATCTTGGTGTTTGTTTGAAGTATAATTCTCAATTAGAGACAGTAGAGATAATGATATGTCAAGAGAAGACTCACCATTGGGAAGAATATGATAGTAATCTTCTCATTTTTCTTTGGGGTCTATTGGGTCAACCAAGGATAATTCTGTGGCCATATGATATCTATCATAACCTAGACGCATGGCCTCCCATGTACGAAGGTTTCCTTGAGCACTTCCCAAAGATTCTAGTTTCTAAAACAGTTTTTGACTGTACCTTTATGTAAGGTACCTTTGTGAGGTGCTGATACATGATGGTGTCCAATGTCACATTTGGTATATATTTGTATCCAAACTCACAGCATATGTGTTGTTATATTTTGCACGACAATTGTTGTAATAAAGTTGTAGTTGTTTTCTGTACCATGTATTTGACGACTCAGAATGGGTGTTGTATACCTATTTTGGGGGCGTCACATATACGGTACTATGTACGAATACGAAGTACTATTCACGAGTTACTATTCATGAGTTACTATTCACGAGTTACTATTCATGAGTTACTATTCATGAGTTACTATTCATAACAAAATTGGTTTCTTTTTCTAGCCAAATTATAGTTGATTTATGAATATTACTCTTGAGATTAAATCTATATGTTGATCATATTGTTTTTATTATCATATATAACATTTTTATAACCTGATGTTGAAATTCTCTTTCACTTGAGTGTAAAGATGGGTAGATTATTGATATGATCAAGACTATGGGTTCTCTTTGGCCAGTAGTGCAAAGTTGAATTGTGACTGGTATGATCCTGACCATTGAATTTATAATTGAATATCTTTAGCTTAAGTGCAAAGGTGAATTGATCAACATGGTTATAATTATTGTTTATATAAATTCTGAAATGATTATATATTTCTTTGAGATATGACTATCTTTGGCCTGTAGTGCAAAGATAACTTATTGATGAATATCTTTGGCCCGTAGTGCAAAGATGAATTATTGATGAATATCTTTGGCCCGTAGTGCAAAGATGACCTTTTGTTGAATATCTTTGGCCTGTAGTGCAAAGATGACCTGTTGTTGAATATCTTTGGCATGTAGTGCAAAGATGGTCTGTTGATGAATATCTTTGGCCTTTAGTGCAAAGATGAATTTATTAATATGATTATGAACATGAACTGTGATTTGGTATAACCATGATCTTTGATGTTTCAGGTGATGAAAATTATCTTTATCATTGATGAGAAAAGGAATTTAGAACAACAATTACGATTATGAGTTATACATGTGATTGTGAACAGGAATTGTTGATTGATGTTACAGGGATAAAACATTATTGGTGGACTTTTAACCTAGAGAAGATAATAGACTTTATAGTCTATTTGACTCTTCTAATGGATTGCTCGTTCCGCTGCAACTATGGTTGAAATTTTTATCATCTACCATATATTCTAAATCTCTGATTTATTATTGATGAAGGCTATTGATAATTTAATTATCTTTAGTCATGATATTCTTTACTGAGCTAGTTGTGCTCACCCTTTTGCTTCACAATTCCTTTCAGGTAATAAGAGTGTAGCTGGGTCGAGCGGGGGTAACAAGGGAATAGAACGGTGGTCATCATTTAGTAGTTATATTTGGTGAATCAACTAGGGTGAGGCGAACCCAACGTTGGAAGGGTATTTTGCCACTATCATACAAGATGTCTAATGACATACAACCTCGTGTCATCATAAGATAGGGTTGTGCTCATCCACTTGCTGAGTATATTTACTAGCACTACCTATATAATCTTGGTGTTTGTTTGAAATATAATTCTCAATTAGAGACAGTAGAGATAATGATATGTCAAGAGAAGACTCGTCATTGGGAAGAATATGATAGTAATCTTCTCATTGTTCTTTGGGGTCTATTGGGTCAACCAAGGATAATTCTATGGCCCTATGATATATATCATAACCTAGAAGCATGGCCTCCCATATACGAAGGTTTCCTTGAGCACTTTCCAAAGATTATAATTTCTAAAACAATTTTTGACTATACCTTTATGTAAGGTGTCACTTTGACGTGCTATCTAAGGTTGGGACATGCATCACAGTTGGTATATATTTGTATCCAAACTCACAGCATATGTGTTGTTGTATTTTGCACGATAATTGTTGTAATAAAATTGTAGTTGTTTTCTGTACCATGTATTTGGCGACTCAGAATAGGTTGGATGGAATGAACCTATTTTGGGGTTGTCACATTTGGTATCAGAGCTTAGGGATATGGTCTCTGGCGGAGATCGGGGAATAGAACTAGGAAGGGAGAGACGAGTAATATTCTTCGCTAGTGTGTCCTACCTAAGCTTATTTGTTGGTCAGTCATGATATCGGGATATTTTGTGATATGTTAATTTGTTCAATTAACCCTTATTTTGAAGCTGTATTCTAGAATGATATCTGAAATACAGGAGATGAGCGTGGAGAAATCATGATGACAGGGAAGATAGAATCTGAAATGAAAGCAAGGTATTTTTAACTTTTCGAAATACCAGGTACGTAAATTTTGGGGACAAATTTCATAAGGAAGGGAGATTGTAAGACCCCAAATTTTATGAAATAAAAGTATTCAATTTTTCTTAAAATTACAATTCAGTAAATGGTTAAATTGATAAAAGGTTAAAGTTAAGGGTAATATATGAAAATTTTCAAAATATGCAAGTGGTTATAAAATATTCATTGTTGTCGGGAATATTCGTTTGGTCGTGGAATATTCTTGCTGTCGGGGAATATTCATACGACGGCGCAGTCATTTGTGGGCCCCATAATAGAATAACAGTCGGATGAAGAAAATGACAAATTTGAGTTTTATAAATAACGGAGTAGTTGTTACCGTTAACACTGTTGGAATACCTGCTGGTTAAAATACAGTAATATGCGTAGTTGCACAGTAGCACACGGTATTGCATAGTATTTTTTTTAATTATTGATTCTTACGTGAGAAGCACTACTCAATAATTGTTACAGTAATTTCTGTTTAATATTTTATTTTATTGAATCAATAATTGCTTCGTTGATATTTTATATTATTGTTGATATTATTTGAATAATATTATTAGATAGCATTATTGGCAATGTCTAGAAAGTTCTGTCAAGGAGAGGTTTGGTCACCTAATTGCGCGCCAGTAAGGAAAAATCCATATCGAAAAGCCCCATCTTTCCTGGGAACGGCCTGGTTGCCATAATTGTGATTCTGTAATATTATTTGTGAATAATTAATAATTTATTTATATAATAAGGAAATATTTATTTTATGTGGATATAAATGATGGATATATTTAGTTTTATGTGGATAAAAATGAAGGAATTAATTCTGAGGTGTTTTATCAGTATTTTGTAGGTGTGGAGGTATTAAAAATCATCCGTTTGTGGATTTTGGATATTTTTGGTTTGGAATTTAGAAAAACTCAAAGCTACAAAGTTGTAGAGAATTCGATTTCAGGCAGAATGGACATAAAATTCGTATTTTTCTGATTAACGGGCTATTTTCTATGAATTGTTGAAGTTTCAGAAAATAAAATGATTTTAATTAAAATTATGGGTGGGACCCACTTTTACTTTTCAAACCATGTGCTATAATTGTTGTGTCAAGTGTGGTGGCTGCTGATTTCTCAAATATGGCTGCGTAGGAGAAAGGGGAAAATAATAATATAATTTATTATTTTAGTCCCATTTGGCGTTCTAGCATTTTCCTATAAATAGGTGCTTAAGTTAGAATTAAAAATCACACCAGAAATAAGTTTTCTCTAATTCTCTCTCTAGATTATTGAGTGTATTTTGTGAGTATTTAGATACTTGGTGAGTTGCTATTCATCAGTGCAAGTTTTCTTCAGCATCATATCCGATATCCAGTCAAAAGTGCTGCTCTTTTGAGGTGAGGGATAGTAAGGGATATTAAGGGATGCTAAATTCTTCATAATGATGTTATTCTTTCAATATCATTATACTGAAATAATGGATATGAATTTTATTGTGGAATTTCTACCTTTTTGAGTCGGGGTATCTATTCACGTATACGACACTATTCACGTATACAGCACTATTCATGCATATGGCACTATTTACATGACATTATTTACATATACGATACTATGTACGAATACGGAGTACTATTCACGAGCTACTATTCACGAGTTACTATTCATGACAAAATCGGTTTCTTTTTCTAACTAAATTATAGTTGATTTATGAATATTACTCTTGAGATTAAATCTATATGTTGATCATATTATTTTTATTATCATATATAATATTTTTATAACCCTAATATTGAAATTCTCTTTCACTTGTGTGTAAAGATGGGTAGATTATTGATATGATCAAGACTATGGGTTCTCTTTGGCCAGTAGTACAAAGTTGAATTGTGACTGGTATGATCATGACCATTGCATTTATAATTGAATATCTTTAGCTTAAGTGCTAAGGTGAATTGATCAACATGGTTATAATTATTGTTTATATAAATTCTGAAATGATTATATATTTCTTTGAGATATGAATATCTTTGGCCTGTAGTGCAAAGATGACTTATTGATGAATATCTTTGGCCCGTAGTGTAAAGATGAATTATTGATGAATATCTTTGGCCAGTAGTGCAAAGATGACCTTTTGTTGAATATCGTTGGCCTGTAGTGCGAAGATGACCTGTTGTTGAATATCTTTGGCATGTAGTGGAAAGATGGTCTATTGATGAATATCTTTGGCCCGTAGTGCAAAGATGAATTTATTAATATGATTATGAACATGAACTGTGATTTGGTATAACCATGATCTTTGATGTTTTAGGTGATGAAAATTATCCTTGTCCTTGATGAGAAAAGGAATTTAGAACAACAATTACGATTATGAGTTACACATGTGATTGTGGACAGGAATTGTTGATTGATGTTACAGAGATAAAACATTATTGGTGGACTTTTAACCTGGAGAAGATAATAGACTTTATAGTCTATTTGACTCTTCTAATGGATTGCTCGTTCCGCTGCAACTATGGTTAAAATTTTTATCATCTACCATATGTTCTAAATCTCTGATTTATTATTGATGAAAGCTATTGGTAATTTAATTATCTTTAGTCATGATATTCTTACTGAGCTAGTTGTGCTTACCCTTTTGCTTCACAATTCCTTTCAGGTAATAAGAGTCTAGCTGGGTCAAGCGGGGGTAACAGGGGAATAGAACGGTGGTCATCATTTAGTAGTTATATTTGGTGAATCAACTAGGGTGAGGCGAACCCAACGTTGGAAGGGTATTTTGCCACTATCATACAAGATGTCTAATGACGTACAATCTCGTGTCATCATAAGACAAGGTTGTGCTCATCCACTTGCTGAGCATATTTACGAGCACTACCTATATAATCTTGGTGTTTGTTTGAAATATAATTCTCAATTTGAGACAATGGAGATAATGATATGTCAAGAGAAGACTCACCATTGGGAAGAATATGATAGTAATCTTCTCATTTTTCTTTGGGGTCTATTGGGTCAACCAAAGATAATTCTGTGGCCATATGATATCTATCATAACCTAGAAGCATGGCCTCCCATGTACGAAGGTTTCCTTGAGCACTTCCCAAAGATTCTAATTTCTAAAACAGTTTTTGACTATACCTTTATGTAAGGTGTCACTGTGACGTGCTATCCAAGGTTGGGACATGTGTCACAGTTGGTATATATTTGTATCCAAACTCACAGCATATGTGTTGTTGTATTTTGCGCGACAATTGTTGTAATAAAATTGTAGTTATTTTCTGTACCATGTATTTGGCGACTCAGAATAGGTTGGATGGAATGGACCTATTTTGGGGTTGTCACAGTAGTAATATTTAATATATAATAACAGAGTTAAATCAATTTAGTATACAAATCAGATTTAGAATGTAAACTGTACTTACTTGAAAAAATCAGATTATGGAAATACAAGATAGATAAATCCGAGTTCTTTGAATTCACAAAGTCTCCTTGAAGCAAATTTATTCTCTCACTGGTGCTAAAGGTTATTGAATAATTACTTTCCAAGATAAAACGGATTTTCAATTCTTAATTGGCAGCACTTCGAAATTAAGAAATTCTTCGAACACAATTTCTATGTTATGTACTCGAACCTTACTGTGATGATATGATATGATCCTGGGAATGGAAGAACATATACTGCATACGCAGAACAATATACGAAATTGAACACTGTAAAACAAAACAGAACGGGAAGGAAAAAGTCATTTTAGAATGCGCTCCCGGATATACTATTAATAGAATAATTCTGTGGCTAATCTGTTGGGATATGACCATTGGCGTATCCATTCGGGCAAAACGATGTAGTATCGTAATGATAAAAAATTAAACATATTTTGTCCAAAAAATGCCCGCTTGTTCGACCGGACGGCGGCGCAGGGGGTTTGAACCAAGCTTTGGCTAGGTCCTTTCCCTTCTACAAAAGTGGGGTGCCCCTTGGGTAGACCTGGCAAACGGCCGGGCCGGGCCAAAACGGCCCGGGTTTTGGTTGGCTGAATTTGTGAGGCCCGTGGCCCGGGTTGGGCCGGCCCGGCCCGGCCCACAGGCTTCTTCCTTTTTTTTTTTTGCAAAATCTTGATACACCAAAAATAGTAATTATAATAAATATTAAAAAAAACTAAATTAATGTAAATGAAATGAGGAGAAAATTAACTAAATTTAACTGCTTACATGATTGATATCTCCAAGTAGAAGCAGCAGCATTATCCCAAGAGAGAAAATCACAAGGCTTGGCTTCCTAATTGCCATTGACTCCTGCTAGCTAGCTAGGAACATAGAATTAAAGAGAATGAGTGCAGTTGTAATTAAGTGGCATTTGAGGGGGGGTACGTATTTATAGGCAGAATTGGATAGATTTAATTGGGCTTTCTATTCTTCTAAAATGACAATTACGACCTCAATGACACAAACCAATGAACCATCATGTTCTTTTGACCTTACAATGACCTACTGGTAAAATTAACCAACTCTACTATAATGTAAGATTAGGCGCAGTTGAAATTAATACTTATGATATCATAAAAATTATGCTCATAATTATGTCTTGCGTTTACTTACAAGTCTTGTGTTCAAACCTCACAACCCACAAGTAGCAACATTTTATTAAAAAAAACCACAAGTAGCAACATTTTATTAAAAAAAAGTCACGGGCCACTTGCCGGGCCAAAATGGCCCGCATTTGCCTGGGCTAAAAAACTGCAGCCTATGCCCAGCCCGCTGGCTAGCCCGACTCGCGAGCTTGGGCCATGTTTGTCAGGTCTACCCTTGGGGCCCTACCCATTGAGCAAACATCCCATATATAAATTCTTCACTTTTCCGTCCAACTTCCTATGTGGGACTATGCAATTTATAACATATCAAGTAGGTGAATTTGTAGTCAATTTTCTCATTCAATTCTTAATGGATTTGTACAAATAAGTATACCACGTTATACTCCCCACGGAGAAAAACGCATTGGTGCATGGACCTGACATTTCCGGAGTATGGGTCCCACATTAAATTAAGCCTCAAAAATGCGTTAATATTTATTTTCCAAATCCATTTCCAACATAAACATGGAGAAGAACCCACTTTAAAAGGTGTGCTGCAACCTGGGAAGAATATGTTAACCGCTGGCTATTGCATGTATGGAAGCTCTTGCATAGTATGAAGATTTTCTTTTTGTATAGATGTTGAGTTTGTTTTTCAATACAGCCTGCCATTTTTTTCCATAATGTCTTTAAGTTGACAGAAACAGAACTAATATAGCTTCGATTTACTTGTTACCTTCGGAACTGGATTTTTTTTTTTGAAAAAAAAGGCACGAGAGAACAAGCACTGGAATGGTTTCTCTCATATTCTTCTCTTTGTGAAGTTTACCTTCAGAATGATAAACTATCTTCAACTAATATATTTTGTTGTTTGGTTCTGCAATTCATGAGTTTCAGCCTTCAGTGTAAAACTGTGCTGTGATGTTCAGTTCATATGTGTGTCAATATGTTTTTCAGTTTGTGTTAAAGCACCGGAAGTGGCGTGAATGGCTTTACCCTTGATCCATCTCTGGGAGAATTCATACTCACTCATCCAGACATTAAGGTAAGTTTAGTGGTTGACTTAATTACATTTTTCTTATTTGATACTTATGTTCACTGCCACTTTTAGATCTCTTGTAAGCAAGCTAATCGAGTTACCCTTCTTAAGAATAAACTTGGAAACTTTGTTTTCTGCAATCAATATTACATATTAATTTATGTAAAAATGATGCTAAATTTTCTGGCTGAGATGATTTTGAAAGGTCAATATTATTTGGAACAGTAGTTTTTTTCTTTTTAATGCTAAAAAAACAACAAAGATGATATTTCCAGTGCAAATGTTGCATTACACAGTTGTAACATGCACATTAAAAAAGTTTTGCATTGTGCTGGAAATGATAAAAATGAGTGATGAGTTATCAAAATAACCAAATGATCCAAAACAAACTTGAAAATTATGCCTTACATCCTTTAAGTGAGAACGAGAGCATTGAATCTGTTTTGATCTTTGATATGACAACATTCAAGTACAAGTTGGATTGGATTTTACACTAAACCTATTGTTCGCCCCTCTGTGACTCCTTTCAAACTTTGCTTGCTTGGTGCCCTTCGCCAGTTATTCCTTCCTCGAAGAGAGCAGCAATGCAGCAGACAAATATAATCTATGACTTCTCCATGACTATAGTTTTAGTTATTAATTCATCCATACTTTTTTTTTGATTTTATCTATTGTATCAATGTTTAATGAGTATCACTGGTTAAAACTTTCCTCTTATCATCTTTTATTGCCCTTTTTCCACAACTTGATATTCTAACTTTACCTGAACTCTGAGAGATCATTCATGGTTATACGTTTTGTAGCTTCACTATTACATTTTAGCCTACCTTAAAATTCTTACGTGACATCCCTAGTTAAGTTTTGCAAGGCTTGCTATTTATTTTGTTAAATTATATTATCCCTCTCTGCACAGATTCCAATGAAAGGAAAGATATATTTAGTGAACGAAGGAAATGCCAAGAACTGGGATGCTCCAACAGCAAAGTATGTCCAACTCTAACTAGATTATCTAATCTCTTATTTAACCAAAATAATTTGTTCTTGACAATTAAATTCCAGGTACGTGGAAAATTGCAAGTTCCCCAAAGATGGTTCATCAGCAAAATCTCTAAGATACATTGGAAGGTATTAAGATTACATACTAGAACTATATTAGGGGTGCAATGGTTTATTATTTTTAAGTCATGGTTTATGGTTTGTTCCTTGCAATATGACTAGTGCATCCTTCTTTTATACTCCCTTCATTCCAAAATGTGGATCAAGTTTGACTTTTTAAAGTCAATTTGAGATATTTTCAAAAAAATATTGATGTGATTCATTATGACCTTTGAAAAGAATAAATCTTATAATAAGTAGTACTTTTTAGCTAATTTACAATTTTCATGATTGTAATGTCCAAAATTTAATAATTCATGTCAATTTCAAAATTAATGTCAATTTCGATTTTGAAATAATCTCAAATTGACTTTAAAAGATTAATATTGATCCTATATTTTGGAATGGAATGGAGGGAGTGTATAATTCTTACAAGTTAGAATCAGGTATTCATTTAAATTAAAATTTGAGGACAGAAGAAGTATTTTGACTTGATATTGATTTAATCCCTATTTGGCTAGCTGCATCTTATTTACGGAAGCAGTGAATTGATGAAAACAATTATTAGTTGTTTTGACTTTTGCCACATCTTAACGGTACACTCTACCCTAGAATACAAATTTGAGCTTGTCTTGTGCATGGGATGAAAATCATAATTGCATGCAATTGCAGGAAATCCTTACCTCTAATTAGACGAATCTGTGGTAGAAACTGGCTTTAGTATTAGTTTGGATTAAATTTAGATCACTATGAGAACTACCCATGATAGACCTTACCTCCACATAATTGGTTAGTAAACATGCATGTGGCCCCGATCATGCTCTCAAGACTCATTCAACCGATAATTGAGAATTAGCTAAATTTTCTTTAATATTCTCATTATTTTGGTTGGCCAGAATATTGTAACAGATGCCAAACCCACCCTTTCTAATTCATGTTCTCGAAATTTATTTTACAGCATGGTAGCCAACGTTCATTACTTTATGGTGGCATCTTTTTGTACCCTGCTGATAAGAAAAGCCCCAGTTGTGATGCCCCCAAAATAGGTCCATTCCATCCAACCCATTCTGAGTCGCCAAATACATGGTACAGAAAATAACTACAACTTTATTACAACAATTGTCGTGCAAAATACAACAACACATATGCCGTGAGTTTGGATACAAATATATACCAAATGTGACATTGGACACCATCATGTGTCAGCACCTCACAAAGGTACCTTACATAAAGGTACAATCAAAAACTAGTTTAGAAACTAGAATCTTTGGGAAGTGCTCAAGGAAACCTTCGCACATGGGAGGCCATGCATCTAGGTTATGATAGATATCATATAACCACATATTTATCCTTGGTTGACCCAATAGACCCCAAAGAAAAATAAGAAGATTACTATCATATTCTTCCCAATGGTGAGTCTTCTATTGACTTATCATTATCTCCATTGTCTCTAATTGAGAATTATACTTCAAACAAACACCAAGATTATATAGGTAGTGCTCGTAGATATACTCAGCAAGTGGATGTGCACAACCCTGTCTTATGATGACACGAGGTTGTATGTCATTAGACATCTTGTATGACAGTGGCAAAACACCCTTCCAACGTTGGGTTCGCTTCACCCTAGATGATTCACCAAATATAACTACTAAATGATGACCACCGTTCTATTCCCCTGTTACCCCCGCTCGACCCAGCTACACTCTTATTACCTGAAAGGAATTGTGAAACAGAAGGGTGAGCACAACTAGCCCAGTAAAGAATATCATGACTAAAGATAAATAAATTATCAATAGCCTTCAACAGAATTAAATCAGAGATTTAGAACATATGGTAGATGATAAAAAATTTTAACCATAGTTGCAGCGGAACGAGCAAACCATTAGAAGAGTCAAATAGACCATAAAGTCTATTATCTTCTCCACATTAAAAGTCCACCAATAATGTTTTATCCCTATAACATTAATCAACAGTTCCTTTTCACAATTATATGAATAACTCATGATCATAATTGTATTTCTAAATTCCTCTTCGCATCTAGGACGAAGATAATTTTTATCACATGTCTTTACCTGATACATCAAAGATCATGGTTATACCAAATCATAGTTCATGTTCATAATCATATTAATAAATTCATCTTTGCACTACAGGCCAACGATATTCGTCAACGGTTCATCTTTGCACTACTGGCCAAAGATATTCAACAACAGGTCATCTTTGCACTACAGGCCAAAGATATTCATCAACAATTCACCTTTGCACTACAGACCAAAGATATTCCTCAACAGTTCTTATTTGCACTACTGGCCAAAGATATTCAACAACAGGTCATCTTTGCACTACGGGCCAAAGATATTCATCAACAATTCATCTTTGCACTACAGGCCAAAGATATTCCTCAACAGTTCTTATTTGCAGTACAGGCCAAATATATTCATATCTCAAAGAAATATATAATCATTTCAAAATTTATATAAACAATAATTATAACCATGTTGATCATTTCACCTTTGCACGTAAGCTAAAGATATTCATTTATAAATTCAATGGTCATGATCATACCAGTCAACAATTCAACTTTGCACTACTGGCCAAAGGGAACCCATAGTCATGATCATACCAAAAATCTATCCATCTTTACACTCAAGTCAAAGAGAAATATCATCATTAGGGTTTAAAAAATGTAATATATGATAATGAAATCAATATAATCAACATATAGATTTAATCTCAAGAGTAATATTCATAACTCAACTATAATTTGGTCAGAAAAAGAAACCAATTTTGTCATGAATAGTAACTCGTGAATAGTAACTCATGAATAGTAACTTGTGAATAGTAACTCATGAATAGTAAACCCGACACAAAAAGGTAGAAATTTCACAATAAAATTCATACCAATATTTTGGTATAATGATATTGAAAGAATAACATTTCTTAAATTTATAAACAATTTATTTTAATTGTTTACACTTTACTAAATAATGCATTTAATTATCCTAAAATGCCAAACTCATAAGATTTCATTACCAATAACCAAAACCCTCATCAAAAATATGCATATACCTCATATAGGATTCTCAAGCCATAAAATCCTATTTTTTAATTTTCTTACTTCACATAACATATTTAATTCATTTTCTCACAACTAGTCTATTTTCATGAAAAATAACAAATCAGTTCCAAAAATATTTCTTTTCTGGGGTTTAGCAGAATATAGTCCCATATTGAACATATATTTTTCTCAGAATTTTTAAAACTCATTTACTATTTTTCATATGGTCAAAACCGCCGAATATTTAGACATTTATCATAAATTGTACTTTTATCCAAAAATTCTAAAATTCACAGAGTACACTAATATTATATAGATATACTTCCAATAAAAATTTCATCAATTTTGGACTTAACCACAAGGAGTTATAAGCGGTTACTTTTAAAATAGTCTTTTCCCGTAAAATTCATAACTTTTAATCTATACATCCAAAAATCACCATTTTTGGAAACAATCAATAAAACTCATCAAAATATCATTTCAATTTTTTCTAGAATTTTCTGAAGTTCAAAAAAATTACGAAACTGAAAATCATAACAACCCTTAAAATCCCTTACTATCCCTTACCTCAAAAGAGCAGTACTTCTGATCGGTATAAGGCTGAAAGAAACTTGCACTGATGAATAGAAACTCTCAAAGTATCTAAATACTCACAAAATATACTCAATAATCTAGAGAGAGAAAGAGAGAAAACTTTTTTCTGGTGTGATTTTCAATTCTAACTTAGCCCTCTATTTATAGGTAAATGTTAGCACGCCGAAGCAGACTTAACCTGTAACCTGATGGCTTTACCTGCTACTATTCTCACCCACCACCTTTGAATAAAAATTTTAGCACATTTCTTCACCAACCAAGAGTGGGGCCCACCAATTCTAGAATTTTCCACCAAAATGATTAACTCCAAAAATTCAACAATTTCTGAACCAGCCATCTCATAAAATTCATAATAAATCATACGTTCATTTTTAACGGTTCAAAATTTGTGGACATATACTCAACTTATATATGTATAACATATCCAAAAATTACTACGATCCAACGGTCGGATTAAAAATTATAACCCTCGCAAAATATCTCAAAAACCCTGATTTTTAATACCTCAATTCCGACAAAAATACTGATAAAAATCTCAACATAACTCCTTCATTTTTAACCACAAAAATATATCCCTCATTTATATCCACATAAAATAAATATTTCCTTATCATATGAATCAATAATTAATTATTCACAAATAATATTATAGAATCACATTTATGACAACCAGGCCGTTTCCAGGAAAGATGGGGCTTTCTAATAAGAATTTCTCCTTACTGGCGCGCAATTAGATGACCAAACCTCTCCTTAGACAGAACTTTCTAGACATTGCCAATAATATTATCTAATAATATTATTCAAATAATATGAATTATTGATCTGATAATGGGAAATACTGTGCAGTGACAATTATTGAAACAACAATAATATAAAATATCAATGCAGCAATTATTGAATCAATAAAATAAATATTGAACAGTAACTACTGTAACAATTATTGAGTAGTTCCTTCTTACGTAAGAATTAATAATTGAAAAAAATACTGTGCAATATCGTGTGCTATTGTGCAACTACGCGTATTACTGTATTTTAACCACCAGGTATTCTAACAGTGTTAACGGTAACAACTACGTCGTTATTTATAAAAACTCAATTTTGTCGTTTTCTTCATCCAATCGCTTTTCGTTATGGGGCCCACAAATAGCTACGCCGTCGTACGAATATTCCCTGACAGAAAGAATATTCCACGACCAAACGAATATTCCCCGACAAAATGAATATTTTATAACCACTTGCTTATTTTGAAAAATATTCATATATCACCCTTAACTTTAACTTTTTATCAATTTAAACAATTACTAAATAGAAAAATTGAATACTTTTATTTCATAAAATTTGGGGTCTTACAATCTCCCCTCCTTATGAAATTTCGTCCTCGAAATTTACGTACCTGGTATTTCAAAGAGTTGAGAATACATTGCTTTTATTTTAGATTCCATCTTCCCTGTCATCATGATTTCTCCATTGCTCATCTCCTGTATTTTAGATATCATTCTAGAATATAGCTTCAAAACAAAGGTTAATTGAACAAATTAACATATCACATAATATCCCGATATTATGACTGACCAACAAATAAGATTAGGTAGGACACACTAGCGAATGATTTACTCATCTCTCCCCTCCTAGTTATATTTCCCGATCTCCGCCAGAGACCATACCTCTAAGCTCTGATACCACCTGTGACGCCCCCAAAATAGGTCCATTCCATCCAACCCATTCTGAGTCGCCAAATACATGGTACAGAAAATAACTACAACTTTATTACAACAATTGTCGTGCAAAATACAACAACACATATGCCGTGAGTTTGGATACAAATATATACCAAATGTGACATTGGACACCATCATGTGTCAGCACCTCACAAAGGTACCTTACATAAAGGTACAATCAAAAACTAGTTTAGAAACTAGAATCTTTGGGAAGAGCTCAAGGAAACCTTCGCACATGGGAGGCCATGCATCTAGGTTATGATAGATATCATATGGCCACAGATTTATCCTTGGTTGACCCAATAGACCCCAAAGAAAAACAAGAAGATTACTATCATAATCTTCCCAATGGTGAGTCTTCTCTTGACTTATCATTATCTCTACTGTCTCTAATTGAGAATTATACTTCAAACAAACACCAAGATTATATAGGTAGTGCTCGTAGATATACTCAGCAAGTGGATGTGCACAACCCTGTCTAATGATGACACGAGGTTGTATGTCATTAAACATCTTGTATGACAGTGGCAAAACACCCTTCCAACGTTGGGTTCGCTTCACCCTAGATGATTCACCAAATATAACTACTAAATGATGACCACCGTTCTATTCCCCTGTTACCCCCGCTCGACCCAGCTACACTCTTATTACCTGAAAAGAATTGTGAAACAGAAGGGTGAGCAAAACTAGCCCAGTAAAGAATATCATGACTAAAGATAAATAAATTATCAATAGCCTTCAACAGAATTAAATCAGAGATTTAGAACATATGGTAGATGATAAAAAATTTCAACCATAGTTGCAGCAGAACGAGCAAACCATTAGAAGAGTCAAATAGACCATAAAGTCTATTATCTTCTCCACATTAAAAGTCCACCAATAATGTTTTATCCCTATAACATTAATCAACAGTTCCTTTTCACAATTATATGAATAACTCATAATCATAATTATAATTCTAAATTCCTCTTCGCATCTAGGACGAAGATAATTTTCCTCACATGTCTTTACCTGAAACATCAAAGATCATGGTTATACCAAATCACAGTTCCTGTTCATAATCATATTAATAAATTCATCTTTGCACTACAGGCCAACGATATTCGTCAACAGTTCATCTTTGCACTACTGGCCAAAGATATTCAACAACAGGTCATCTTTGCACTACGGGCCAAAGATATTCATCAACAATTCATCTTTGCACTACAGGCCAAAGATATTCCTCAACAGTTCATATTTGCACTACTGGCCAAAGATATTCAACAACAGGTCATCTTTGCACTACGGGCCAAAGATATTCATCAACAATTCATCTTTGCACTACAGGCCAAAGATATTCCTCAACAGTTCTTATTTGCAGTACAGGCCAAATATATTCATATCTCAAAGAAATATATAATCATTTCAAAATTTATATAAACAATAATTATAACCATGTTGATCATTTCACCTTTGCACGTAAGCTAAAGATATTCATTTATAAATTCAATGGTCATGATCATACCAGTCAACAATTCAACTTTGTACTACTGGCCAAAGGGAACCCATAGTCATGATCATACCAAAAATCTATCCATCTTTACACTCAAGTCAAAGAGAAATATCATCATTAGGGTTTAAAAAATGTAATATATGATAATGAAATCAATATAATCAACATATAGATTTAATCTCAAGAGTAATATTCATAACTCAACTATAATTTGGTCAGAAAAAGAAACTAATTTTGTCATGAATAGTAACTCGTGAATAGTAACCCATGAATAGTAACTCGTGAATAGTAACTCATGAATAGTAAACCCAACACAAAAAGTTAGAAATTCCACAATAAAATTCATACCAATATTTTGGTATAATGATATTGAAAGAATAACATTTCTTAAATTTATAAATAATTTATTTTAATTGTTTACACTTTACTAAATAATGCATTTAATCATCCTAAAATGCCAAACTCATAAGATTTCATTACCAATAACCAAAACCCTCATCAAAAATATGCATATACCTCATATAGGATTCTCAAGCCATAAAATCCTATTTTCCAATTTTCTTACTTCACATAACATATTTAATTCATTTTCTCATAACTAGTCTATTTTCTTGAAAAATAACAAATCAGTTCCAAAAATATTTCTTTTCTGGGGTTTAGCAGAATATAGTCCCATATTGAACATATATTTTTCTCAGAATTTTTAAAATTTATTTACTATTTTTCATATGGCCAAAATCGCCGAATATTTTGACATTTATCATAAATTGTACTTTTATCCAAAAATTTTGAAATTCACAGAGTACACTAATATTATATAGATATACTTCCAATAAAAATTTCATCAATTTTAGAGTTAACCACAAGGAGTTATAAGCGGTTACTTTTAAAATAGTCTTTTCCCGTAAAATTCATAACTCTTAATATATACATCCAAAAATCACCATTTTTGGACACAATCAATAAAACTCATCAAAATATCATTTCAATTTTTTCTAGAATTTTCTGAAGTTCAGAAAAATTACAAAACTAAAAATCATAACAACACTTAAAAATCCCTTACTATCCCTTACCTCAAAAGAGCAGTACTTCTGATCGGTATAAGGCTGAAAGAAACTTGCATTGATGAATAGAAACTCTCAAACTATCTAAATACTCACAAAATATACTCAATAATCTAGAGAGAGAAAGAGAGAAAACTTTTTTCTGGTGTGATTTTCAATTCTAACTTAGCCCTCTATTTATAGGAAAATGTTAGCACGCCGAAGCAGACTTAACCTGCAACCTGATGGCTTTCCCTGCTACTATTCCCACCCACCACCTTTGAATAAAAATCTCAGCATATTTCTTCACCAACCAAGAGTGGGACCCACCAATTCTAGAATTTTCCACCAAAATGATTAACTCCGAAAATTCAACAATTTCTAAACCAGTCAGCTCGTAAAATTCATAATAAATCATACGTTCATTTTTAACGGTTCAAAATTTGTGGACATATACTCAACTTATATATGTATAACATATCCAAAAATTACCACGATCCAACGGTCGGATTAAAAATTATAACCCCCGTAAAATATCTCAAAAATCCTAATTTTTAATACCTCCATTCCGACAAAAATACTGATAAAAACCTCAACATAACTCCTTCATTTTTAACCACAAAAATATATCCCTCATTTATATCCACATAAAATAAATATTTCCTTATCATATGAATCAATAATTAATTATTCACAAATAATATTACAGAATCACATTTATGACAACCAGGCCGTTCCCAAGAAAGATGGGGCTTTCCAATAAAAATTTCTCCTTACTGGCGCGCAATTAGATGACCAAACATCTCCTTAGACAGAACTTTCTAGACATTGCCAATAATGTTATCTAATAATATTATTCAAATATTATGAATTATTGATCTGATAATGAGAAATACTGTGCAGTGACAATTATTGAAATAATAATAATATAAAATATCAATGCAGCAATTATTGAATTAATAAAATAAAATATTGAACAGTAACTACTGTAACAATTATTGAGTAGTGCCTTCTTACGTAAGAATTAATAATTAAAAAAAATATTGTGCAATACCGTATGCTATTGTGCAACTACGCGTATTACTGTATTTTAACCACCAGATATTCCAACAGTGTTAACGGTAACAACTACGCCGTTATTTATAAAAACTCAATTTTGTCGTTTTCTTCATCCAATCGCTTTCCTTTATGGGGCCCACAAATAGCTGCGCCGTCGTACGAATATTCCCCGACAGAAAGAATATTCCACGACCAAACGAATATTCCCCGACAAAATGAATATTTTATAACCACTTGCTTATTTTGAAAAATATTCATATATCACCCTTAACTTTAACTTTTTATCAATTTAACCATTTACTAAATAGAAAAATTGAATACTTTTATTTCATAAAATTTGGGGTCTTACACCAGTGGCAAACTTCGGTATGTCAACTGCAGACACTGAAATAACAAGTTTTTACAAGAAATCTCTAACCAACCTTCTTGCAAGAGATCTTTTCTTAATATCAAACATCTTGGTACGAGATAGAAATGATAACTCCAAACTTCATTGCTAATATATAATACTACATTGAGCTGTGACTAGGCTTTTGTGTAACTTGTTTAAAACAGGGTTCTGTATGAAGTCTTTCCGATGTCTTTCTTGATGGAGAAAGCTGGAGGTCAGGCATTTACGGGCAAGGAACGGGTATTTATTCGGAGAACTCTGACATACACAAGTTGCTATTCAATTTGCATTCTTCCATTTTGCTTGATATTTATAACTTCTTCCATAATTCCATTGAGGTTTACCTTTTCAAAAGAAAGTTGAAAGAAAAGGGCACCGATTTTAAGCATTTTTAAGAGGCTCAAACTGAGGATTGTGGCTATGGATCGATTTTTGGCCACCATATCTAGACCCTTCCTCTATTTTGAGATCAAATGTTCGCAATTTTAAAAAATTATTCCTACTGCAAAAGAGACTTCCCTATCGCAGTACAATATTGCAGTAGGAGACGTGCCTGTGTTGTTGTAGGCAAGTCTCCTACCGCAAGACTAGGCTGTTGCAGGAGAGTTTTATTTTTAAATTGTGACTGTCAAATCTAAAGTTGAAAGATGTGATGGCCATATAAGGTCTTATAGTTACCATTTGATATGGATCAGCTCCTATATATATATATATATATATATATATATATATATATATATATATATATAGCCCTTCACATGCGGGCGTCCGCATGCGGGTTTCAAAAAACAATTCATTAGTATACTTATTTTGAGGAGAAAAGAGGTAGCCCACTAACTTGATCAAAACCAAGAAAATGAGGAAAAGTAAAAGAAATGTTAACGCCACTCACCCTACTAGGTTGATATGAAGAAGAGATTGAGACTTGAAAGAAGAAAAAGGACAAGCTTTTATATATATATATATATATATATACGGTCCATTTCTTAAGCTCACCCTTATTGAGCTCACCCTGTCTTTCTTTTTTTTTATAAAAAAAACATAACTAATAAAAAATGTATAATAATTTTTGGAATTGAAAGTTTTAAAAAAAAAGTGTTTTGGGTGTGATTTGGGTACATATAACAAAACAGTGTTGTACAGACTGTACAACACTGTTTTGTTATATGTACTCAAATCACACCCAAAACACTTTTTTTAAAAAAACTTTCAATTCCAAAAACTATTATACATTTTTTATTAGTTATGTTTTTTTTTAAAAAGGCAAGGTGAGCTCAATAAGGGTGAGCTTAAAATCCTTGCTCTCTCTCTCTCTCTCTCTATATATATATATATATATATATATATATATATATATATATATATATATAGGATCCAATCAATGACAATCGGTTGCCAAATCACTATTCATGGCAACCAACTTGTCATCCGTAGATCAATTTAATAAAAGGCTGATATTGAAACAATTTTTTACTTAGTTGCTACATATTGATCCGACTTCTAATTTAATAAGTGAGCCACAGCTGGTCAAACACATGTGTAAATAGGTCCCATTTTGTGATCTTTTATATTAAAAAAAGAGAACCGCTACACCATGTAGCGGCTTGTGGTTTAAAATATTTTATTTTATTTACATTCCTTCCGTTGTCCCATTATTAAGTCACTTGCTCTCTTGGTATCAAGAGAAAAAGAGAACTGCGACACCATGTAACGGCTTGGGGTTTACAATATATTTTTTTTAAATTCCTTCCATTGTCCCATTATTAAGTCACTTGCTCATTTGGTGTTAAAAAAAGACCCATACACCATGTAGCGGTTTGGGGTTTAAAATATTATTTTTTTATTACATTCCTTCCATTGTCTCATTATTAAGTCACTTGCTCACTTGGTGTTAAAAAAAAGTAGAAGAGAACCGCTACACCATGTAGTGGCTTGGGGTTTAAAATATAATTTTTTTAAATTCCTTCCCTTATCCCATTATTAAGTCACTTGCTCATTTGTTGTTAAAAAAAAAAAACCACTACACCATGTAGTGGCTTGGGGTTTAAAATATTTTTTTTAAAATTCCTTTAATTATCTCATTATTAAGTCACTTGCTCACTTGTTAAAAAAAAAAAAGAACCGCTACACCATGTAGCGGCTAGGTGTTTAAAATATTATTTTTTTTGAATTCCTTCCATTGTCCGATTATTAAGTCACTTGTTGTTAGAAAAAAGATTTCTTTTTAAAAAAATAATCCGACTTTATAATAATAATAATATTATTATTATTATTATTTAAATATTAAACTTATAATAAACTATGGAAGATTAATGGGGGAATGATCTAAAATTCTCAATAATTTACGAAATGTTTGATTTAATAAAACAAAACTATATAAAATATTAATTGAATTGAAAGTAATAATAATAATAATAATAATAATAATAATCTTATGTTGTTGTTTTATTATTATTATTACTATTATTATTATTATTATTGTTATTGTTGTTATTTTTAATAATATTAATATTATTTTGTATATGAATAATTTCACTTATCTTCCGATGCCAAGCCCATGAATTAGCTTTTAGGGTTGAGTTCTACCCGAGTCTGTTACACCCAACAATATTTGCTTCATCTAGTTCAAGTCCGCAATAGTAGGGATTGCCTGTGCCAAAGAACAAATAAATACTTAACTTATCAAAATTAATCCTCTGGCCCGGAAAGCCAAACTATGCTTCTGGACAAACTGGTCAAGACCCTCACTTTCCCTGGTACCAACAAGACCCAAAGAGCTATAAGAACTACTTATTCAGTTATTCGTAATTGGAATTGCATTAAAGCTGCCCTTACTTTCATTAAAACTAACATGAATTCAGATTGGTTGTAGAAGTACATTTCAAATTCTACAGTTGTTCCAAATTCCAAAACCCAAATCGAGGGGATCAATTCCATTTCTGAAGGACAGACCTATCTAGTATAATAAAAATAGTGAAAAGTGAAATTACATGAAAGTCGAAACTTCGACTTTTACCTCTTTATCTGGAATAGTAGGAGTGGAGAGCTCATGTTCTCTATGTTTCCAGAAACAAAAAGGTTTCTTGTTTCAACAAAAGCAATTTGACTTCCAAAGTAATGAAATATAAAGTATTTTCAAGAAACTGAGATTAATTCTGTTAATAACATTATAATTGCCGTACAAAAGTCTAAATACACAAGACTTTTTCAGAAAAAAGATTTTTACTTTTCTGATATTTCTCCCAAGTGAAGGTTGAAGGCAGTAAGCACAAGTACAGAACTTTGATATTCTGAAATGTCACCGTAACATATCCCATTAGGAATGCCAATAATAATCGCATCATATAATCCCAAGAACATTACCTTTTATCAATGATATCTAATCCAGCTGCCTTAACTTTAAGTAAAGATCACCCAAGATCATTGAGTATATAACAACAGAACACTGGGTAAGTTTGGGTAGGATTTGCCATCAGAATTGCTTTATATACTGACATGTCTCATGCAATCTAACACTCATATTTTCACATATTAACTTCGTCTGAATGGTTTCCGAACAGAATGGGAAACAGAAGCAGCTGGCATTATCCCCTAAAATTAACTCTTCATTCCATACATATAAGAGCATTCACATTAGTTTATTTATCTCTATCCCCATTTGATGCTGACTCATTCTGCAAGATAGAAATTTAATTTTTTTTAATATGTACATAACAGATTTCTTATATTTATTTCTTAAGAGCATTCACAATAGTTTATTTATCTCTATCCCTACTATGTAGTGATGTTGACTCATTCTGTAAGATAGAGACTTAATTTTTCAATATGTACCCAACAGATTCCTTATATTTATTTCTTAAATAATGAAATTTAAAAGTTAAAAGTTAAAATTTGAAAGTTCCAACAACGTTGTAACTACAACCTCTTGTTTTTAATTATAAAATCGTTATTATTTTATTAATTTTTTAAAAGAAAGTATTTGATATTTTTAAATATAATTAATACATATTGTAACTTATTTAGAAAAAAAAATACAACTACAATTTTAAGCAAAATTATTAAGTTTGAGAATGCATCAAATTGACTAATAAAAATTAATAATAATCTTATAATTTATAAAAGAGAGTATAATTTATCAATTGTATTCCACTGTAAAATAATTTTTATTTTGTTTTAAATTTTAAGTAATTTATGGAGTGAGTATTGAATGAATTATAGTTGCAAATGTACATAAGATCAATATAAACTTTTAAAAAGTTAATTTGAGATATTTTTAAATTTAAATTTAATATGATTCATTTAAATTTTAAAAATAATAAAATTTATAATTAATAGTAATTTTATAATATTTATAATTATATTGACATGAATTAAATAAATTTATATCAATTTTAAACTTGAATACGTTTAAAATTAATTTTTAAAAAATAAGTCAATATTAATTTTATAATTTGAAAATGAATATGAATTGGATAATGATTGATAATTTGTCCACTTAAATGATGTGTGAAATGTCATATTGCATACACAGAGAACGATGTTTTGAATCCCTCATCCTGAGGAGTAAAATCCTATATATAGATTGAAATAGAGCATTCACAATAATTTCTTTATCTCTATCCCTACTATATAGTGATGTTGACTCATTCTGCAAGATAGAAATTCAATTTTTTCAATATGTACTCAACAGATTCCTTATATTTATTTCTTAAGAGTATTCACAATAGTTTCTTTGTCTCTATCCCTACTCTTTAATGATGTTGACTCATTCTGCAAGATAGAGATTCTATTTTTTCAATATGTACCCAACAGATTCCTTATATTTATTTTGAAATGTAAAAGTTAAAATTTAAAAATTCCAACAGTTTTGACCCTTGCAACTACAACCTCTTGTTTTTAATTATAAAATCGCTATTAATTTATTAATATTTTTAAAGTAAGTATTTGATATTTTTAAATTTAATCAATACATATTGTAACTTATTTAGAAAAAATATACTACTACAATTTTTAGCAAAATTATTATGTTTGAGAATGCATTTAATTGACTTATAAAAATTAATAATAATTTTATAATTTCTAAAAGAGAGTATAATTTATCATTTATATTCCACTGTAAAATAACCTTTATTTTGTTTTAAATTTTAAATAATTTATGGAGTAAATATTGAATAAATTGTAGCTGTAAATGTACATACGATCAATATTAACTTTTAGAAAGTTAATTTGTAATATTTTTAAATTTAAATTTAATATGATTCATTTAAATTTTAAAAATAATAAATTTTATAATTAATAATACTTTTATAATATTTATAATTATATTGACATGAATTAAATAAATTTATATAAATTTTAAATTTGAATACGTTTAAAGTTAATTTTTAAAATATAAGTCAATATTAATTTAATAATTTGAAAATGAAGATGAGTTGGATAATGATTGATGAGTTGTCCACTTAAATGAGGGTGTGAAATATAATTTTGCATACATAGAGAACAATCTTTGGATTCCCTCATCCTGAGGAGTAAAATCCTATATAGAGATTAAAATAGAAAATTAAATAAGGATAAGGAAGTACTGTTGGATAATAATTTCTTGATATATTCTTCAAAATTGGGGATAGAAAGTCTATGGGGGAAACTGTTGTGAATGCAAGAGTATTCACAACAATTTCTTTATCTCTATCTCTACTTTGTATTGATATTGGCTCATTCTGCAAGATAGAGATTCAATTTTTCAATATGTACCAAACATATTCCTTAAATTTATTTTTTAAGAGTATTCACAATAGTTTCTTTATCTCTATCCCTACTATATAGTGATGTTGACTCATTTTGCAAGATAGAGATTCCATTTTTTCAATATGTACCAAACAGATTCCTTATATTTATTTCTAAATAATTAAATTTAAAATTTAAAAATTAAAATTTGATAGTTTCAACCGTCAACACATGATGTTTTTTACCGTTGTAACTACAACCTCTTGTTTTTAATTATAAAATTGCTATTAATTTATTATTTTTTTAAAGTAAGAATTTGATCTTTTTAAATTTAATCAATACATATTGTAACTAATTTAGAAACAAAATACTACTACAAGTTTTAGAAAAATTATTAATTTGAGAATGCATCAAATTGACTTATAAAAATTAATAATAATCTTATAATTTATAAAAGAGAGTATAATTTATCAATTGTATTCCACTATAAAATAACTTTTATTTTGTTTTAAATTTTAAGTAATTTATGAAGTGAGTATTGAATGAATTGTAGCTGCAAATGAACATAAGATCAATATTAACTTTTAAAAAGTTAATTTGTGATATTTTTAAATTTAAATTTAATATGATTCATTTAAATTTTGAAAATAAATAATTTTATAATTAATAGTGCTTTTATAATATTTATAATTATATTGACAAAAATTAAATAAATTTATATCAATTTTAAATTTGAATACGTTTGAAATTAATTTTTAAAAAATAAGTCAATATTAATTTTATAATTTGAAAATAAAGATGAGTTGGATAATGATTGATAATTTGTCCACTTAAATGAGGGTGTGAAATGTCATTTTGCATACATAGAGAACGGTCTTTTGACTCCCTCATCCCGACGAGTAAAATTCTATATAGAGATTGAAATAGAGAATTAAATAAGGATAAAGAAACTGTTAGATAATACTTTGTTGATTTATTCTTCAAAATTGGGGATAGAAAGTCTATTGGAAAAACTGTTGCGAATGCTCTTAGAGCATTCACAATAGCTTCATTATCTCTATCCCTACTATGTGGTGATGTTGACTCATTCTGCAATACATCATTTATTCCAAAATTCCTCCAAAAACCCTTGCCTTAATCCATGCACATGAATACCTATTTGTACATTATAAATAGAGCAATTAGGTTAAGTCCTAAGAGCTTATTTACTTCTCCATCACTTGACAACTCTTGTTTTCTTCATTATCATAGAGAAAAATAAACCTCTTCAAGCTCAAAGTTACCTTAAAATGTCATTAGGTCAATGGTTTTCATACCTTTCATGCCTTTCTCTCTTCATGGGAGTGGCAATAGCAAATACCAGAGTATATCGTCCAACCTACAACATGGAATCAAGTCAAAATTTCCAAACAATCTATGTTGATCCATCCGGCCATGGAAATTTCTCCAATATTCAATCGGCCATCGACTCCGTTCCGTCAAACAACAAGAACTGGATTCGTATTTACATCCGTGCTGGCACTTACCAGTAATGATTAATGAATTTAATAGCTTTATAAACTCTATGATCAACTATTTTGTTGTAGTTTTATTGTTTTAGTTAACGTGTTTATTTATTTATTTTCTTAAGAATGGGAGGCATCCGGTTATCATGAAGTTAACTTCATGGTAAGTTGGTCAATTGATCAATACAATGTTGACACGTAGAGAGCGAGATCATCTCCCGCCTGTGTGTTGGCATTGTATTGGTCAATTAATCAAAGTTAACTTCATGTTAACCACTCGCGAACAGGAGATACATCATTGCTCATATTTTATTTTTTATGTTATGCAGAGAACAAGTTAAGATCCCTTTCGACAAGCCTCTCATATATCTCCAAGGAGAAGGAGAGGCAAAAACTAGTATTGTTTGGAATGCTAGTGAGTCGATTTCAACAAGTGCTACTTTTAGTGTTTCTGCTGATAATATTGTTGCTAAAGACCTTACATTTGTGGTATGAAAAAGAAAAATCTTTATTCATTTATGTTTTTTCTTAAATTCACATGGAAGATTAATCACCACAACTAAATAAGTATTAATTTTATTGTTTTTATTGTGGTTGTTTAACAAATAATATTTCTTTCTTTCCTTTTTAATGTATTAGACATAATATAGTTATATCCACATGGAAGCCAAATACCATTTTGCACTAATTAAGCATAAAATATTTTTTTCTCTTATTGATAATATCATAACAATAATTATATTATTAGTACGACTTTCAAGTGTCTTTAGAGTAAATTAATGTAAAGTACTATCGCTAAGCGTGTGTTTACTAACAAATAACTCTATGTTGTTGCTAGTAATAACATTATTTTGTACAAATAACATTGTTATTAATAACTTTATGATGTATAATTCATTATTTTTATTTATTTTATTGTGTGAAATAAACTTATATATATTTCTCTCCAGAATTCATACAACTCTCCGGCCCACCCAGAAAACCCTAGGAAGCAGGCAGTGGCAGGCAGGATTAAAGGAGATAAATGCAGCTTCTATCAATGCTCTTTTGTGGGATTACAAGACACATTGTGGGATGATCAAGGTCGACACTACTTTTATCGTTCAACTATTGTTGGGGCTGTTGATTTCATCTTTGGTGCCGGCCAATCTATTTACGAGGTAACAATTATATATATATATATATATATATATATATATATATATATATATATATATATATATATATATACTACAAGTTAAAAAATAATAATTGTAAGGAAAAGAAAGGATTATAAAGTTTATAGAGTGGCTGATGTCGATCGAGTAAAAATGATGTTGCTAGAGCAATAAGTTTTTTTTTTGTTAAATAAATTATGAAGAAAGAATATGACAACATTTTTTCAGGTAATACTTTGTACTCTCCTTTAATAGAATAGATATTTTTGATATACATTCTTTAATTTCTTCGAATGTAAAATGGCACGATTTGTATATTAAGACTTCGTACTAAAAAAGCCCCTATTTTTAGAGGATTACTTTTATTTAACCTTTAAACAATAAAACATATTATTGACTTATTTAGGTCATCTGACTTGTACAAAATAGTAGAACATTTTTTTTCTAATGGAATACAATATTATTTATGTGTGCTAATAAAAGAATACAATAATATAATAAATTAATTGTATATGCATGCAGAGATGCACCATATCAGTATCAGCAGGAGCTCTAAACGGGCTAACCGGATTTATTACGGCACAGGGAAGAACTAACCCGGCCGATACGAACGGATTCGTGTTTAAGGAGTGTAATGTGACCGGAACTGGAAAGGTCCTTTTGGGAAGACCATGGAGAGATTTTGCTAGGGTTTTATACTTCAACTCTAATTTGTCTGACATTATTGTTCCTCAAGGATGGGATCCTTGGAATTCTGTTAACCGTGAGTAATTTCTCTCACCAAATTATTT
The DNA here is from genome assembly GCA_016801055.1 of Panax notoginseng. Classification (NCBI taxonomy): domain Eukaryota; kingdom Viridiplantae; phylum Streptophyta; class Magnoliopsida; order Apiales; family Araliaceae; genus Panax; species Panax notoginseng. Next base: position 163,228,422 of record CM029015.1, on the reverse strand, counting down.
TTTGGGAATCAATATTTCCATAGTGAAAGTGTTAATTTCACAAGTTACTCTCTCGCATGAGAGTGAATCTCCCTTACTATTCATATGATCACGAGCTTGTGAAAATATTAAATTTACTTGTAAAATATCAATTTCCTATTTTTTTTGTAGTCTCCATTCATGGTAAAGTAAATATTTATGTATTATTATGGTTGCGTGTTTAGTTACCACAATAACATTTGCCGAGCATGGATGCTCCGGAGCCGGATCAGACACTCGAAAGCGCGTTAGGTGGGAAAAGAATTTGAGCGACCATGAATTGCAGCAGCTGACCAGTATTTCTTTCATTGACAATGAAGGTTGGATTAGTCGCCAACCTATCCAGATGTTGGCTTGATCCTAATTACTGGCTAGAACATTTTCGGGTTATTGTGTTAATTACTACAAATATCTACTAGCTTAGTTTTTAAGTGGAGAATAAAATATTGGTGATTTAGCTGGAAATGGTAGAAGAATGAAATGCAAAATTATAAGTGTAATAAGAACTATTTAATGGAAATGGACTTAATTTATTAGTCTTGTTATTTATTTATTTGTATCATTTAACTCATTTTGTGGGTGAATTATATTAAGTAGTTAGAATATAATGACCCCATTTATTTTTATCAAACTCAGGTAATTTGTAATTTAAGTGATTATATATTAACTTCATCATTTTCATAAGAAGAAAAAGATAATGGCCGGAGAGAGAAGAGAAGGAGATTTTTTTTGGGATCATGAGGTCATGGGTGCATTCTTGCAAAAGGTAAGAATCTTAAATTTTAGTCGAATATAGCAAAAAAAAAAGAGAGAATCTTTGAGGCATTATTATAAATTTTTACCATTATAATATTTTAATTATTTTTTAATGAATTATTTCAAATACAAATATAAAAAAAATAAATTAACTTATAAAAATTAATAAAAGTTTTATAAAATAGGACAAATGGAGCACATTTTAATACTTTGGGTTGTTTTTGAAAAGAAGAGAAGAAATAACCAAAACCCTCATCAAAAATCTGCATATACCTCATATAGGATTCTTAAGCTATAAAATCCTATTTTTCAATTTTCTTACTTCACATAACATATTTAATTCATTTACTCATAACTAGTCTATTTTCATAAAAAATAGCAAATCAGTACAAAAAAATTTTATTTTATGAGATTTAGTAGAATATAGTCTCATATTGAACATATATTTTTCTCAGAATTTTTAAAAATCATTTACTATTTTTCATATGGCCAAAACAGCCGAATATTTAGATATTTATCAAAAATTGTACTTTTATCCAAAAATTCCGAAATTTACAGAGTATACTTCTATCATATACATGTACTCCCAATAAAAATTTCACCAATTTTGAAGTTAACCACAAGGAGTTATAAGGGTTTACTTTTAAAATTGTTTTTTCCCATAAAATTCATATCTTTTAATCTATACATAAAAAAATCACAATTTTTGGACACAATCTAGAAAACTCATCAAAATATCATTTCAAATTTTTCCAGAATTTTTTGAAGGTCGAAAGAAGTACGAACTGAAAAACATAATGACCCTTAAAATTCCTTACAATCCCTTACCTCAAAAGAGCAGTACTTCTTACTAGATATCGGATATGACGCTGAAGGAAACTTACACTGATGAATAGCAACTCACCAAGTATCTAAATACTCACAAAATACGCTCGATAATATAGAGAGAGAAAGAGAGAAAGCTTAACGTATTCAAACAGTGTTACGGTAACAACTACGCCGTTATTCAATTTTGTCATTTTCTTCATCCGACAGTTATTCTGTTATAGGGCCCACAAATGGCTGCGTCGTACGAATATTCTCCGACAAAAAGAATATTCCACGACCAAACGAATATTCCCCGACAAAAATAAATATTTTATAACCACTTGTGTATTTTAAAAAAAAAATTCATATATCACCCTTAACTTTAACTTTTTATCAATTTAACCATTTACTGAATCGTAATTATAAGAAAAATTAAATACTTTTATTTCATAAAATTCGGGGTCTTACAATCTCCCCTCCTTATGAAATTTCGTCCCCAAAATTTACGTACCTGGTATTTTGAAGAGTTGAGAATACATTGCTTTCATTTCAGATTACATCTTCCCTGTCATCATGATTTTTCCATTGCTCATCTCCTGTATTTCAGATATCATTCTATAATACAGCTTCAAAACAAAGGTTAATTTACATATCACAATTTGTCAACTTAAGTAAGAAAATTTAGCTTAAGTAGGATACACACTAGCGAAGGGTATTACTCGTCTCTCCCCTCCTAGTTATATTCCCCGATCCCGCCAGAGACCATATCCCTAAGGTCTGATACCAAATATGACAACCCCAAAATAGGTCCATTCCATCCAACCCATTCTGAGTCGCCAAATACATGGTACAGAAAATAACTACAACTTTATTACAACAATTATCGTGTAAAATACAACAATATAAATGTTGTGAGTTTTGATACAAATATATACCAACTGTGACTCATGTCCCAACCTTGGATAGCACGTCACAATGACACCTTACATAAAGGTACAGTCAAAAACTGTTTTAGAAATTAGAATCTTTGGAAAGTGCTAAAGGAAACCTTCATACATGGGAGGCCATGCGTCTAGGTTATGATAGATATCATATGCCCACAGAATTATCCTTGGTTGACCCAATAGACCCCAAAGAAAAATGAGAAGATTACTATCACATTCTTCCCTAATGGTGAGTCTTCTCTTGACATATCATTATCTCCACTGTCTCTAATTGAGAATTATACTCCAAACAAACACCAAGATTATATAGGTAGTGTTCGTATATATACTCAGCAAGTGAATGTGCACAATCGTGTCTTATGATGACACGAGGTTGTACGTCATTAGACATTTTGTATGATAGTGACAAAACACCCTTCCAACGTTGGGTTCGCCTCACCCTATATGATTCACCAAATATAACTACTAATTGTTGTATACAATACACTTTTCTATACTGGTTAGGGAGAACTTCACAGCTAGATACCACCGTTCTATCCCTTGTTACCCCCGCTCGACCCAGCTACACTCTTATTACCTGAAAATAATTGTGAAGCAAAAGGGTGAGCACAACTAGTCCAGTAAAGAATATCATGACTAAAGATAATTAAATTATCAATAGCCTTCATCAGTAATAAATCAGAGATTTAGAACATATGGTAGATGATAAAAAATTTTAACCATAGTTGCAGAGGAACTAGCAATCCATTAGAAGAGTCAAATAGACCATAAAGTCTATTATCTTCTCCACATTAAAAGTCCACAAACAATGTTTTATCCCTGTAACATTAATCAACAGCTCCTTTCCACAATTATATGAATAACTCATAATCATAATTGTAATTCTAAATTCCTCTTCGCAACCAAGATGAAGATAATTTTCATCACATGTCTTTACCTGAAACATCAAAGATTATGGTTATACCAAATCACAAATTCTGTTTATAATTATACTAACAATTTCATCTTTGCACTACAGCCAAAGATATTCATCAATAGACCATCTTTGCACTACAGACCAAAGATATTCAACAACAGGCCATCTTTGTACTACGGGCCAAAGATATTCATCAACAATTCATCTTCGCACTACAGGCCAAAGATATTCCTTAACAGTTCATATTTGCACTACAGACCAAATATATTCATCAACAGTTCATATTTACACTACAGGCCAAATTTATTAATATCTCAAAGAAATATATAATCATTTCAAAATTTATATAAACAATAATTATAACCATGTTGATCATTTCACCTTTGCACTTAAGCTAAAGATATTCAATTATAAATTCAATGGTCATGATCATACCAGTCAACAATTCAACTTTGCACTACTGGCCAAAGGGAACCCATAGTCATGATCATACAAAAAATTTACCCATCTTTACACTCAAGTCAAATAGAAATATCATCATTAGAGTTATAAAAATGTTATATATAATAGTAAAATCAATATAATCAAAACATCTAGATTTAATCTCAAAAGTAATATTCATAAATCAACTATAATTTGGTTAGAAAAAGAAACCAATTTTGTCATGAATAGTAACTCGTGAATAGTAACCCATGAATAGTAACTTCGTGAATAGTAACTTATGAATAGTAACTCATGAATAGTAACTCATGGATAGTAAACCCAACATAAAAAGGTAGAAATTTCACAATAAAATCCATACCAATATTTTGGTATAATGATATTGAAATAACATTTCTTAAACTTATAAACAATTTATTTTAATTGTTTACACTTTACTAAATAATGTTTTTAATCATCTTAAAATTCTAAACTCATAAGATTTCATCACCATTAACCAAAACCCTCATAAAAAATCTGCATATACCTCATATAGGATTCTCAAGCCATAAAATCCTATTTTTCAATTTTCTTACTTCACATAACATATTTAATTCATTTACTCATAACTAGTCCATTTTTATGAAAAATACCAAATCAGTACAAACAAATTTTCTTTTATGAGATTTAGTAGAATATAGTCTCATATTGAACATAAATTTTTCTCAGAATTTTTAAAAATCATTTACTATTTTTCATATGGCCAAAACAGCCGAATATTTAGATATTTATCAAAAATTGTACTTTTATCCAAAAATTTCAAAATTTACAGAGTATACTTCTATCATATACATGTACTCCCAATAAAAATTTTACTAATTTTGGAGTTAACCACAAGTAGTTATAAGGGTTTACTTTTAAAATAATCTTTTTCCATAAAATTCATAACTCTTAATCTATACATCCAAAAATCGCCATTTTTGGACACAATCTAGAAAACTCATCAAAATATCATTTTAAATTTTTTCAGAATTTTCTGAATGTCGGAAGAAGTATGAACTGAAAAACATAATGACCCTTAAAATCTCTTACAATTCCTTACTATCCCTTACCTCAAAAGAGCAGTACTTTTGACTGAATATCGGATATGACGCTGAAAGAAACTTACACTGATGAATAGCAACTCACCAAGTATCTAAATATTCAAAAAATATGCTCGATAATATAGAGAGAGAAAGAGAGAAAGCTTATATTTCTGGTGTAATTTTCAATTCTAACTTAGCCCTCTATTTATAGGAAAATGTTAGCACGCCGAAACAGACTTGACCTGCAACCTGATGGCTTTACCTGCTACTATTCCATCCACCAAAAATCAGCCACCATCCTCAACAACCAAAAGTAGGGCCCACCCATTTTTAGAATTTTTCACCAAAATCATTTATAAACCTAATTTCTGAATCAGTCACCTCTTAAAATTCATAATAAATCATTCGTTCATTTTTAACAATTCAAAATTTGTGGACATATACTCAACTTATATATGTATAACATATCCAAAAATCACAATGATCCAACGGTCGGATTAAATATTATAACTCACACAATAAAGCTGTAAGAACACCTATTTGATCTTTTAATACCTCCAATCCGACAAAATACTAATAAAACACCTCAACATTAACTCTTTCATTTATAACTACATAAATAAATTCATCAATTATTTCCACATAATATAAATATTCTCTTATCATATAAATCAATAATTAATTATTCACAAATAATATTACAGAATCACAATTATGACAACCAGGCCGTTCCCAGTAAAGAGTGAGCTTTTCAATAAGGATTTCTCCTTACTGGCGCGCAATTAGATGACCAAACCTATCCTTAGACAAAAATTTTTAGACATTACCAATAATGCTATCTAATAATATTATTCAAATAATATGAATTATTGATTTGATAATGGAAAATACTGTGCAGTGACAATTATTGAACAACAATAATATAAAATATCAGCGTAGCAATTATTGAATCAATAAAATAAAATATTGAACAGTAATTACTGTAACAATTATTGAGTAGTGCCTTCGTACGTAAGAATCAATAATTCAACAATACTGTGCAATACCGTGTGCTACTATACAACCACGCATATTACTATATTTTAACCACCGGGTATTTAAACAGTGTTAACGGTAACAACTACGCCGTTATTCAATTTTATCGTTTTCTTCATCCGACAGTTATTCTGTTATGGGGCCCACAAATGACTGCGCCGTCGTACGAATATTCTCTGACAGAAAGAATATTCCACGACCAAATGAATATTCTCCGACAAAAATAAATATTTTATAACCACTTGCGTATTTTGAAAAAAAAATTCATATATTACCCTTAACTTTAACTTTTTATCAATTTAACCATTTACTGAATCGTGATTATAAGAAAATTTGAATACTTTTATTTCATAAAATTTGGGGACTTACAATCTCCCCTCCTTATAAAATTTCGTCCCCGAAATTTACGTACCTGGTATTTTGAAAAGCTAAAAATACCTTGCTTTCATTTCAGATTCCATCTTCCCTGTCATCATGATTTCTCCATTGCTCATCTCATGTATTTCAGATATCATTCTATAATACAGCTTCAAAACAAAGGTTAATTGACATATCATAATTTGTCAACTTAAGTAAGAAAATTTAGCTTAGGTAGGATACACACTAGCGAAGGGTATTACTCGTCTCTCCCCTCCAAGTTATATTCCCCGATCCCGCCAGAGACCATATCCCTAAGCTCTGATACCAAATGTAACAACCCCAAAATAGGTCTATTCTATCCAACCCATTCTGAGTCGCCAAATACATGGTACAGAAAATAACTACAACTTTATTACAACAATTGTCGTGTAAAATATAATAATATAAATGATGTGAGTTTTGATACAAATATATACCAACTGTGACTCATGTCCCAACCTTAGATAGCACGTCACAATGGCACCTTACATAAAGGTATAGTCAAAAACTATTTTAGAAATTAGATTCTTTGAAAAGTGCTCAAGAAAACCTTCGTACATGGGAGGCCATGCGTCTAGGTTATGATAGATATCATATGCCCACAGAATTATCCTTGGTTGACCCAATAGACCCCAAAAAAATGAGAAGATTACTATCATATTCTTCTCTAATGGCGAGTCTTTTCTTGACATATCATTATCTCCACTGTCTCTAATTGAGAATTATACTCCAAACAAACACCAAGATTATATAGGTAGAGTTCGTAGATATACTCAGCAAGTGGATGTGCACAACCGTGTCTTATGATGACACGAGGTTGTACGTCATTAGACATCTTGTATGATAGTGACAAAACACCCTTCCAACGTTGGGTTCACCTCACCCTATATGATTCACCAAATATAACTACTAAATGATGTATACAACACACTTTTCTATACTAGTTAGGGAGAACTCCACAGCTAGAGACCACCGTTCTATCCCTTGTTACCCCCGCTCGACCCAACTACACTCTTATTACCTGAAAGGAATTGTGAAGCAAAAGGGAGAGCACAACTAGTCCAGTAAAGAATATCATGACTAAAGATAATTAAATTATCAATAGCTTTCATCAGTAATAAATCAGAGATTTTGAACATATGGTAGATGATAAAAAATTTCAACCATAGTTGCAACGGAACGAGCAATCCATTAGAAGAGTCAAATAGACCATAAAGTCTATTATCTTCTCCACATTAAAAGTCCACCAACAATGTTTTATCCCTGTAACATTAATCAACAGTTCCTTTCCACAATTATATGAATAACTCATAATCATAATTTTAATTCTAAATTCCTCTTTGCATCCAGGACAAAGATAATTTCTATCACATGTCTTTACCTGAAACATAAAAGATCATGGTTATACCAAATCACAGTTCATGCTTATAATCATACTAACAATTTCATCTTTGCACTACAACCAAAGATATTCATCAGCAGACCATCTTGGCACTACAAGCCAAAGATATTCAACAACAGGTCATCTTTGTACTACGGGCCAAAGATATTCATCAACAATTCATCTTTGCATTACAGGCCAAAGATATTCCTCAACAGTTCATATTTGCACTACAGGCCAAATATATTCATCAACAGTTCATATTTGCACTACAGGCCAAATATATTCTTCAACAATTTATATTTACACTATAGGCAAAATATATTAATATCTCAAAGAAATATATAATCATTTTAGAATTTATATAAACAATAATTATAACCATGTTGATCATTTAACCTTTGCACTTAAGCTAAAAATATTCAATTATAAATTCAATGGTCATGATCATACTAGTCAACAATTAAACTTTGCATTACTGACCAAAGGGAACCCATAGTTATGATCATACCAAAAATCTACTCATCTTTACACTCAAGTCAAATAGAAATATCATCATTAGGGTTATAAAAATGTTATATATAATAGTAAAATCAATATAATCAAAACATCTAGATTTAATCTCAAGAGTAATATTCATAAATCAACTATAATTTGGTTAGAAAAAGAAACCAATTTTGTCATGAATAGTAACTCTAAATAGTAACTCATGATAGTAACTCATGATAGTAACTCGTGAATAGTAAACCCGACACAAAAAGGTAAAAATTTCACAATAAAATCTATACTAATATTTCGGTATAATGATATTGAAATAACATTTCTTAAACTTATAAACAATTTATTTTAATTATTTACACTTTACTAAATAATGCATTTAATCATCCTAAAATTCTAAACTCATAAGATTTCATCACCAATAACCAAAATCCTCATCAAAAATCTGCATATACCTCATATAGGATTCTCAAGCCATAAAATCCTATTTTTTTATTTTCTTACTTCACATAACATATTTAATTCATTTACTCATAACTAGTCTATTTTTATTAAAAATACCAAATAAGTACAAATAAATTTTCTTTTATGAGATTTAGTATAATATAGTCCCATATTGAACATATATTTTTCTCAGAATTTTTAAAAATCATTTACTATTTTTCATATGGCCAAACCTGCCGAATATTTAGATATTTATCAAAAATTGTACTTTTATCCAAAAATTCTGAAAATTTATAGAGTATACTTCTATCATATACATGTACTCCCAATAAAAATTTCACCAATTTTGGAGTTAACCACAAGGAGTTATAAGGGTTTACTTTTAAAATAATCTTTTTCCATAAAATTCATAACTCTTAATCTATACATCCAAATATCGCCATTTTTGGCACAATCTAGAAAACTTATCAAAATATCATTTCAAATTTTTTCAGAATTTTCTGAAGGTCGGAAGAAGTACGAACTGAAAAACATAATGACCCTTAAAATCTCTTACTATCCCCTACCTCAAAAGAGCAGTACTTCTGACTGAATATATGATATGACGCTGAAAGAAACTTACACTGATGAATAGCAACTCACCAAGTATCTAAATACTCAAAAAATACGCTCGATAATATAGAGAGAGAGAAAGCTTATGTTTCTGGTGTAATTTTCAATTCTAACTTAGCCCTCTATTTATAGGAAAATGTTAGCACGCCGAAGCAAACTTGACCTGCAACCTGATGGCTTTACCTGCTACTATTCCACCCACCAAAAATCAGCCACCATCCCCAACAACCAAAAGTAGGGCCCACCCATTTCTAGAATTTTTCACCAAAATCATTTATAAACCTAATTTTTGAATCAGTCACCTCTTAAAATTCATAACAAATCATTCGTTCATTTTTAACGGTTCAAAATTTGTGGACATATACTCAACTTATATATGTATAACATATCCAAAAATCACAATGATCCAACGGTCGGATTAAATATTATAACTCACACAATAAAGCTGTAAGAACACCGATTTGATCTTTTAATACCTCCAATCTGACAAAATACTGATAAAACACCTCAACAATAACTCCTTCATTTATAGCTACATAAATAAATCCATCAAATATTTCCACATAAAATAAATATTCTCTTATCATATAAATCAATAATTAGTTATTCACAAATAATATTACAGAATCACAATTATGACAACCAGGCCGTTCTCAAGAAAGAGGGGGCTTCCCAATAAGGATTTCTCCTTACTGGCGCGTAATTAGATGACCAAACCTCTCCTTAGACAAAACTTTCTAGACATTTCCAATAATTCTATCTAATAATATTATTCAAATAATATGAATTATTGATCTGATAATGGAAAATACTGTGCAGTGATAATTATAGAACAACAATAATATAAAATATCAACGTAGCAATTATTGAATCAATAAAATAAAATATTAAACATTAATTACTATAACAATTATTGAGTAGTGCCTTTTTACGTAAGAATCAATAATTCAACAATACTGTGCAATACCATGTGCTACTGTGCAACCACGCATATTACTGTATTTTAACCACCGGATATTCAAACAGTGTTAACGATAACAACTACGCCGTTATTCAATTTTGTTATTTTCTTCATCCGACAGTTATTCTGTTATGGGGCCCACAAATGGCTGCGCCGTCGTACGAATATTCTCCGACAGAAAGAATATTCCACGACCAAATGAATATTCTCCGACAAAAATGAATATTTTATAACCACTTGCGTATTTTGAAAAAAAAATTCATATATCACCCTTAACTTTAACTTTTTATCAATTTAACCATTTACTGAATCGTAATTATAAGAAAAATTAAATACTTTTATTTCATAAAATTCGGGGTCTTACAAAATCATATTCTTGAAATACGAGATAGATAAATCCGATTCCTTTGAATTCACAAAGTCTCCTTGAAGCAAATTTATTCCCTCACTAGTGCTAAAGGTTATTGAATAATTACTTCCCAAGATAAAATGGATTGCCAATATGATGACTCTTAATTAAATAATAGACTTTAAACCCATTCCATTCGATGAACTTTCCACTTGCTTTCTTGTTAAAACTTTTGTAAGCGGATCCGCAATATTATCTTCTGACTTTACATAGTCAATTTAGATAATTCCATTTGAGAGCAATTGTCTAATGGTATTGTGTCTTCGTCATATATGGCGTGATCTACCGTTATATGACTCTGTGCTCTTCCGATTGCTAATTGGCTATCACAGTGTATACATATAGCTGACACAAGTCTTGACCAATTTGGAATATCCTCTAAGAAATTATGAAGCCACTCTGCTTCTTCTTTAGCTTTGTCTAAAGTAATGAATTCTGATTGCATTGTAGACCTTGCAATACATGTTTGTTTTGTGGATTTCTAAGATACCGCTGCACTTCCAAGTGTAAAAACATATCCACTTGTGGATTTTAAGCCATTATTATCAGATATCCAATTAGCATTACTATATCCTTCCAATACTGCTGGATATCTTGTATAGTGCAGTCCATAATTTTGAGTATGTTTTAAATATCCCAAAACTCTCAAAATAGCTTTTCACTGATCTTTTCCTGGATTACTCGTGTATCGACTTAACTTACTTACCGAATAAGTTATATATGGTCTAGTACATTTTATAGCATACATTAAACTGCCTATTATACAAGAATATTCTAGTTGAGATATGTTATCTCCTTCATTTTTGGCTAGATAAAGATTTATATCAACTGGGGTCTTATTTAGAATTATATTATACTTATTAAAATTTTTAAGTATTTTTTCAATGTAATGAGTTTGAGATAATATAATTCCATCAGATGTTCTGGAAATTTTGATTCCAAATATTATATCAATAACCCCCAAGTCTTTCATATCAAATCTATTTGCCAACATACGTTTGGTAGAGTTAATAACTTCATTGTTGCTACCCATGATTAATATATCATCCACATAAAGACAAACAATGACATATTCTTTTTGAGTGCTTTTGACATAAATACATTTGTCACACTCATTGATTTTAAAATTATTTGATAACATAACATTATCAAATTTCTCATGCCATTGTTTTGATGCTTGTTTCAATCCATACAAGGATTTAACAAGTTTGCATACCTTCCTCTCTTGTCCAGGAGCAATGAAACCGTCAGGTTGTTCCATATATATTTCTTCATCTAATTCACCATTTAAGAATGCAGTTTTTACATCCATTTGATGTATTTCAAGTATATTTAATGATGCTATTGCTATTAGCATACGAATAGATGTAATTCTTGTGACTGGTGAATAAGTGTCGAAATAATCCAATCCTTCCTTTTGTCTATAGCCTTTAACAACAAGCCTTGCTTTATATTTATCAATTGAATCATTAGCTTTCATCTTCTTTTTAAAGATCCATTTATACTCCAAGGGTTTGGAACCAGGTGGAAGGTCCACCAATTCCCATGTATGATTTTGCATAATGGATTCAATTTCATTATTAATTGCTTCTTTCCAATGAGAAGCATCTGGAGAGAATATTGCTTCCTTATACGTTTGAGGATCGTTTTCTAACAAAAATGTTAGAAAATCTGGGCCAAAAGACTTTGAAGTCCTTGCACTTTTGCTACGTCTAGGTTCATCCACTATAGACTCTTTGTCTATATTTTCAGGATTATTACTAGTAGCATCCAAAGGTCTTTTGTGTGAATTTGACTCTTTATTTATATTATATGGAAACACATTCTCAAAGAACGATGCATCTCTTGATTTAATAAAAGTATTAGCATGAATATCAGGAATTTCATATGTATGAACAAGAAAGCGATAAGCACTACTGTTATTTGCATAACCAATGAATACACAGTCAATGGTTTTTGGTCCTATCTTAACCTTTTTAGGTTTAGGAACCATCACTTTTGCTAGACACCCCCACACTATTAAGTATTTATAGCAAGGTCTATGACCTTTCCATAATTCATAAGGTATTTTGTGAGTTTTCTTATGATGCACTTTGTTAAGAATATAATTTGCAGAAAGCAAAGCTTCCCCCCACAAATTCTAGGGTGCTCCAGAACTAGTTAACATAGAATTCAACATTTCTTTCAATGTTCGGTTCTTGCGTTCAGCAATACTGTTGACTTTGTCATATTTCATCCTTGAGTTTTGATGATGAATTGTTCATATGCTAAATTGTTTTATGGAATTTTAGGTATCTGATGTTAAGGAACAATGGTTGGATATTCAAGTGGTTGAAGAGTTTTTCTTTCCTACGAAACCAAAGTGTAAGGCCAATTGCATAATAATTGATTTTTCATTTAAAGGCTCTAGGACATATCATTTGCATTTAATTTTATGTCTTAAATGAAAAGTATTTCAAAATCTAAAGAAAAAGGTTTTTTCCAAATAAATTACTTGAGGTTAGATTAATATATGTTATCAAGTACAAAAGGAATTAATGTTTTATTACTTGATATATGTTATATGTTACGCCTGGGAAGATAGTAGCTACACATCCGTGTGATATGATATATGTGTGTGCGGTTTTCAAGGGTTAATGATTATAAATATTTTGGAACTATAAGACCTTGATTATTGGAAAAGAAGAGTGATGTCATATGCCACTTTTTATTGCTACACGCCACTTTAAGAGATAAGAGAGATAAAGTCAAAAAATTTATGGGTTATCTTTTAAAGGGTCTTTGAAAGTTATTCAAATAGTATAGATAACAAGAGTTTGATTTGTTTCAAGATATATTAACTAGATAAATATAAAACGTACACCTTCTTTACCGTTTGTGGGACTTCTCTGAGATATTTTCATGTCGTCTGTTTTGGTCAAATAGAACAGATGTAATCTGGAATTAACGGTAATATTTTATGGGATATAAAATCTTATTTCATGTATGGATTAATTACAACTCACGAAATACCTTTTGCACAAAATTACTGATATTATCGAGCAACTTTTAATTGGTGCAAACTCTGATCAGCTGAGCAATTATATTTCTGATGTCTTTTTAGCTGGTAATTGATAAGATTTAATTGATTATCTTTTTGTGTTAATTGATCATTGCATTTAGTTGAGCCTTTAATTGTTTAATTGATTATTCTTGCATTGATCATAGACCTCTATATTTGTATTTAATTTTCTGTTTAGACTAAGTGTAGTCTAAAGGTATTAATCCAGGTGGATTAGAGAAAAGGTTTACAAACAGGTTCAAGAAAGCAAAGGTGCTTGAGGAGTGCATAGGTGCACAAGGAGCAAGAGTGCTCAAGAGAAATTAATTGTTATTAATTTATTGTAAGAATTTGTTTTGTAATCAGTGTTTATTTATAAAGAAATAAATAAAGTGAGTCTCCAATACTAGTTGGTATTGGACGTGGATTAGGCTACTATTATAGAGGGTAGTAGTTGAACCACGTAAAAAATTCTCGGTGTTCATTTAATTATTTGTGTTTAATTTTATTGATAACAAGGATTAAGTTTAATATACTAAGTTAATATATAAACAAGATTTTCTGAAACTTGAGATATATATATTTGATTATTTCAGTATACTAAATTCTAAAATATTTAAACTAGTTTTTTAAAGGAAACTGAATTAAGTATTTCAGCTTGCTGAAATAAGCAAAAGTTTTGAAGTAAAATAAAAATCGACCATAGTTATTCGAACACTTATTCAACCCCCCTTCTAAGTGTGCCTATTTAAATTTCCTATTTAAATTTCAAATACCATTAGATTGGGGTGAATAAGGAGCAGTAGTTTGGTGAATGATACCATGAGTAGAGCATAACTCTTCGAATGGTGATTCATATTCACCACCTCTATCGCTTCTTATTGGTTTAATCTTTTTGCTAAGTTGATTTTCAACTTCATTTTTATAATGTTGAAACATTTCTATAGCCTCATCTTTGCTTCTCAGCAAATATACATAACAATATCTTGTGCAATCATCAATAAAGGTAATGAAATATTTTTTTCCCACCTCTTGTTTGCATATACTTTAAATCACATATATCAGTGTGAATTAAATCTAGAGGTTCAGTTTTTCTTTCAACAGAATGAAAAGGTAATCTTGTCATTTTAGATTCCACACAAATTTCATATTTATGCTTTTGATTAATATCAAATTTAGGCAAGAATTCTAAATTAATTAATCTACGCATTGTATTATAATTAACATGTCCTAATCTAGCATGCCATATATTTGAAGATTCTAACAAATAAGCAGAAGAATTAATTTTATTATTATCAATAGACTATGGTATAACAGTCATTACATTCATCTTAAAGAGCCCATCAGACATATAGCCCTTTCTTTCAAACATATCATTTTTGGTAAGTACAAATTTATCAGACACAAACACCAACTTGAAGCCATTCTTGCTAAGCAGTGACCCAGAAACTAGATTTTTGGGATATCTGGCACATGGAACACTATATTCAGAGTTAATTCTTTGCCAGATGTCATTTTCAGTACAATCTTTCCACGTCCTTGAACCTCTGAACTTGAGGAGTTTCCCATGAAGAGTTGCTCGTCATTTTCTACTAGTTTGTAGGTAGAGAATATCCATTTATTGGAGCAAATGTGGCGAGTAGCGCCATTGTACACCCACCATTTTTTGGTGTTTCCGACCAAGTTACATTCGGATACAACTGCAGAGAGATTAATGTCTAAAATATTTTCAGAAAGTTTTTCCAGTTCTGTCACATTTGCTTGAGCCTTTTGTTCTTTCTTGAATTTCTTTGGCCTGCGACATTCATTTGATTTATGTCCTTGAATGCCACAGTTGAAACACTTGCCTTTGAATTTTTTTCTTGACTTTGAAAGTGCATTCGCCTTCGCGCTTCCTTTTGTTGTTATTGTTTGGCCTTTGTTCTACCACATTAGCCTTTGCTTCAATGAAATTTTTCCCAATCTTCTTCTCAAATCCTCGATTGTCCTCTTCAATCCTAAGTCGCACAATCAGTTCTTCGAGATTCATCTCTTTGCATTTATGCTTAAGATAATTCTTGAATTCTTTCCATGATGGTGGAAGTTTCTCAATCATTGCAGTAACTTGGAATGAGTCACTTAGTGACATTCTTTTAGAATGAATGTCGTGTAGGATTACTTGTAATTCTTGAACTTGGGTGATAACTGCTTTAGAATCTGTCATCTTATAGTCAAGAAACCTACTGACTATGAATTTCTTCATGCTAGCATCTTCAGTTTTATATTTCTTGTCTAAAGATTCCCAAAGTTCCTTTGCAATTTGAATTGTACAATAAACATTATACAGTGTATTGTCTAATCCATTCAATACATAATTTCTGCAAAGGAAATCAACATGTTTCCATGCATCAACTGCAGCCACTTTTTCCTTGTCAGTTTCTCCTTCAACAAGAGTAGGACATTCCTCTTGTAGAAACCTTTCCAAGTTCAATGTTGTGAGATAGAAAAGTATCTTTTGTTGCCAACGCTTGAAATCAGTTCCATTGAACTTTTCAGGCTTTTCTCCATGAGACATACTCACAGCAGGGATGGTGATAGTAGATGCCATTTCTATTATACAAAGAAGAAAACCATAAACAAACAGAATCAAATTTCTGTTGTAGAAAATTTAACAGAATTTAAATAACAAGTTCTGTTTATAGAATTTAAACAACAAATTCTGTTTACAGAATTACTGTTGTCCAAAACTTTGTTTACAAATTCTGTTTACAGAATTTAAACAACAAGTTATGTTTACAGAATTTCAGTTGTCGAAAATTTTGTTTAAAGAATTTATTCTGTTGTCGAAAATTTTGTTTACAAATTCTATTTACAGAATTTAAACAAGTTCACAACTAGTAATTTCCTTTTAAATAGAAGATACAAATTACAGAATGATATTAAATAAAACTATAATTACAGAAAACATAAATTTGCTTCAAGATTATAAGACCCTGAATTTTATGAAATAAAAGTATTCAATTTTTCTTATAATTACAATTCAGTAAATGGTTAAATTGATAAAAGGTTAAAGTTAACGGTAATATATGAAAATTTTCAAAATATGCAAGTGGTTATAAAATATTTATTGTCGTCGGGGAATATTCGTTTGGTCGTGAAATATTCTTGATGTCGGGGAATATTCGTACGACGGCGCAGTCATATGTGGGCCCCATGACAGAATAACAGTCGGATGAAGAAAATGACAAATTTGAGTTTTATAAATAACGGCGTAGTTGTTACCGTTAACACTGTTGGAATACCTGATGGTTAAAATACAGTAATACGCGTAGTTGCACAGTAGCACACAGTATTGCACAGTATTTTTTTTAATTATTGATTCTTACGTGATAAGACACTACTCAATAATTGTTACAGTAATTTCTGTTCAATATTTTATTTTATTGAATCAATAATTGCTGCTTTGATATTTTATATTATTGTTGTTTCAATAATTGTCACTGCACAGTATCTCCATTATCAGATTAATAATTCATATTATTTGAATAATATTATTAGATAGCATTATTGGCAATGTCTAGAAAGTTCTGTCAATGAGAGGTTTGGTCACCTAATTGCGCGCCAGTAAGGAGAAATCCTTATCGAAAAGCCCCCTCTTTCCTGGGAACGGCCTGGTTGTCATAATTGTGATTCTGTAATATTATTTGTGAATAATTAATAACTGATTTATATGATAAGAAAATATTTATTTTATGTGGATATAAATTACGGATATATTTAGTTTTATGTGGATAAAAATGAAGGAATTAATTCTGAGGTATTTTATCAGTATTTTGTCGGTGTGGAGGTATTAAAAACCATCCGTTTGTGGATTTTGAATATTTTTGATTTGGAATTTGGAAAAACTCAAAGCTACAAAGTTGTAGAGAATTCGATTTCAGGCAGAATGGACATAAAATTCGTATTTTTCTGATTAACGGGCTATTTTCTATGAATTATTGAAGTTTCAGAAAATAAAATAATTTTTATTAAAATTATGGGTGGGAGCCACTTTTACTTTTCAAACCATGTGCTATAATTATTGTGTCAAGTGTGGTGGCTGCTGATTTCTCAAAAATGGTTGCGTAGGAGAAAGGAGAAAATAAATATATAATTTATTATTTTAGTCTCTTTTGGCGTTCTAGCATTTTCTTATAAATAGGTGCTTAAGTTAGAATTGAAAATCACACCAGAAACAAGTTTTCTCTCTTTCTCTCTCTAGATTATTGAGTGTATTTTGTGAGTATTTAGATACTTGGTGAGTTGTTATTCATCAGTGCAAGTTTCCTTCAGCGTCATATCCGATATCCAGTCAGAAGTGATGCTCTTTTGAGGGACGGGATAGTAAGGGATATTAAGAGATGCTATATTTTTCATAATGATGTTATTCTTTCAATATAATTATACTGAAATAATGGGTATAGATTTTATTGTAAAATTTCTACCTTTTTGAGTTGGGGTTACTATTCACGTATACGGCACTATTCACGTATACAGCACTATTCATGCATATGGCACTATTTACATTACATTATTTACATATACGGTACTATATATGAATACGAAGTACTATTCACGAGTTACTATTCATGAGTTACTATTCACGAGTTACTATTCATAAGTTACTATTCACGAGTTACTATTCACGACTAAATTGGTTTCTTTTTCTAACCAAATTATAGTTGATTTATGAATATTACTCTTAAAATTAAATCTATATGTTGATCATATAGTTTTTATTATCATATATAACATTTTTATAACCCTGATGTTGAAATTCTCTTTCACTTGAGTGTAAAGATGGATAGATTATTGGTATGATCAAGACTATGGGTTCTCTTTGGCCAGTAGTGCAAAGTTGAATTGTGACTGGTATGATCATGACCATTGAATTTATAATTGAATATATTTAGCTTAAGTGCAACGGTGAATTGATCAACATGGTTATAATTATTGTTTATATAAATTCTGAAATGATTATATATTTCTTTGAGATATGAATATCTTTAGCCTATAGTGCAAAGATAACTTATTGATGAATATCTTTGGCCCGTAGTGCAAAGATGAATTATTGATGAATATCTTTGGCCCGTAGTGCAAAGATGACCTTTTGTTGAATATCTTTGGCCTGTAGTGCAAAGATGACCTATTATTGAATATCTTTGGCATGTAGTGCAAAGATGGTCTGTTGATGAATATCTTTGGCCCGTAGTGCAAAGATGAATTTATTAATATGATTATGAACATGAACTAGGATTTGGTATAACCATGATCTTTGATGTTACAGGTGATGAAAATTATCTTTGTCCTGGATGAGAAAAGGAATTTAGAACAACAATTACGATTATGAAATATACATGTGATTGTGGACAGGAATTGTTGATTGATGTTACAGGGATAAAACATTGTTGGTGGACTTTTAACCTGGAGAAGATAATAGACTTTATAGTCTATTTGACTCTTCTAATGGATTGCTCGTTCCGCTGCAACTATGGTTAAAATTTTTATCATCTACCATATGTTCTAAATCTCTGATTTATTATTGATGAAGGCTATTGATAATTTAATTATCTTTAGTCATGATATTCTTTTACTGAGCTAGTTGTGCTCACCCTTTTGCTTCACAATTCCTTTCAGGTAATAAGAGTGTAGCTGGGTCGAGCGGGGGTAACAGGAGAATAGAATGGTGGTCATCATTTAGTAGTTATATTTGGTGAATCAACTAGGGTGAGGGGAACCCAACGTTGGAAGGGTATTTTGCAACTATCATACAAGATGTCTAATGACATACAACCTCGTGTCATCATAAGACAAGGTTGTGCTCATCCACTTGCTGAGTATATTTACGAGCACTACCTATATAATCTTCGTGTTTGTTTGAAATATAATTCTTAATTAGAGATAGTGGAGATAATGATATGTCAAGAGAAGACTCACCATTGGGAAGAATATGATAGTAATCTTCTCATTTTTCTTTGGGTTCTATTGGGTCAACCAATGATAATTCTGTGGCCATATGATATCTATCATAACGTAGAAGCATGGCCTCCAATGTACGAAGGTTTCCTTGAGCACTTCTCAAAGATTCTAATTTCTATAACAGTTTTTGACTATACCTTTATGTAAGGTGTCACTGTGACGTGCTATCCAAGGTTGGGACATGTGTCACAGTTGGTATATATTTGTATCCAAACTCACAGCATATGTGTTGTTGTATTTTGCACGACAATTGTTGTAATAAAATTATAGTTGTTTTCTGTACCATGTATTTGGCCACTCAGAATAGGTTGGATGGAATGGACTGTAAAACCCCAACTTTTTGAATAAAGATGAATTTTCTATAAATATTATTTTTGAATATTATGGAGTAAAATTGATATAATATTATAGTTGGGGGTAATATTTATAAATTTTACAAAGTAAGCAAGTTGTTATAAAATATTCGTTTGGTCGGGGAATATTCTTTTTGTCAGGAAATATCCGTACGACGGTACAATCATTGGTGAACCCCACAACGGAATTATTGTCGGATTGAGAAAACGACAAAAATATTTTATTAAAAATAACGGCGAAAGTTTTACCGTTGATACTGTTGAACTACTCGGTAGTAAAAGTACAGTAATACGTGTGGTTGCATAGTAGCACACGGTATTAATTATTAATACTTATGTGAGAAGTCACTCAGTTTGATTCAATTATTGTCAATTAATAATATGAATTATTTAGCGATAATGAAGTTTTGTTTTATTCGCATTTTTAACGTAATAAAACAGAAACATCTTTTTATATAAAACAGAATACTTTATTAAAGTTATTCTATAAATAGAATATATTATATTTTATTTAAAAGATTTTTCTTTAAATATGGACCGTCAGATTACAGTAAATCAATCTGGACCGTTCATAGATTAGTTACTATGCATTCCATTTTCCTATAAATAGAAGTTCATTCCTTCATTTTTTTCTTATGAATTCACTGAACTCTAGAGAGAGAAACTATAGAGAGAAAGAAGAAAAGTATTCTGCTACATAACTACTTCTTTATTTCAGTTCTTCTTTAAAACGGTAAGGGGTATTATTTCTTTTGTATTCATGAAGAGAACTTATGTTATTCTATTATTTATTATTCTGTTGGAATAACCTGTATACGCAGTCTACCCTATACTTGGTGACATTCTTCTATTATTCTGTTGGAACATCCTGTCTGTGTATTTTACACCGGACCTGGTTCCGTCTTTATTATTATTCTGTTGGAACATCCTGTCTGTGTGTTTTACACCAGACCTGGTTCCGTCTTTATTATTATTCTGTTGGAACATCCTGTCTGTGTGTTTTACACCGGACCTGGTTCCGTCTTTATTATTATTCTGTTGGAATATCCTATCCGTGCGTTTTACGCCGGACCTGATTCCATTATTTATTATTCTGTTGGAATAACCTGTCTATGCGGTCTATCGCATACATGGTGATTTCTTTTGTTATTCCATTCTTTATTATACTCAGTTGGTTAAAACTTTGACTTCTATACTCCATGAAATTAGTGAAATATCTTTGATATTTGCGCTTCATCTAGTATCTTTTCATAGAAATATTCTTCTAAGAATTCTTGAATTTTACTCCACAAAGCAGTATCATATTGACAATTTGGACGTTGTCAATTCTTGGATAAATTAATTCTTGAACTTGTTTTATTGAATTCTTATATCATTGTCATCATCCTCATGTTTATAAAATGTTGAAAGTCATCTATGGCCTGTAGTGCATAGATGGACTTGGTATGATTATGACCAGGGATTATTCGGTATAATCATAACCGTAATGTTACAAATGATGTGGTAAAAGTCCTCATTGACCCATAGTGCATTGATGGACAGTTGTTGGCATGATCATGACCATTAATGAATACAAAAATATTCTTGGCCCGTAGTGCATGGATAATTGTGGTCGTGATACTAAAGAATATCATTGGCCGTAGTGCAGGGGTGATTCGATGATATGGATTATTTTATTAAGCTGAGTCCCAGCGATAACAGTGTTGAAAAACCTTTTAAATCATAGAAGATAGTAGATTTTATTCTCTACTTGACTCTTCTAATGGATTGCTTGTTTCGCTGCAGTTAAACTTGATGTTTATTATATTTTATCAGTTTAACACTGTTGAAGGCTAATGATAATTAATTTTGTATTATCTTAGTCATAATGTGACGCCCCCAAAATAGGTATACAACACACATTCTGAGTCGCCAAATACATGGTACAGAAAGCAAACTACAACTTTAATAATACAATTGTCGTGCAAAATACGACAACACATACTGTGAGTTTAAATACAAATATTGTCTTCTAGATAATATCCACACTCAAATAAGTCCTCATTACAATTATTCAAACACTATTTTACAAAAATAGTGAGGACTGCTAAAATATCTTTCTAGAACCATCACTCCATACCCCGACTAGATCCTGCTATGTTCTCACCTCCTGAGAAGAAAAATGGAATAAAAAGAAAAAGGGTGAGCTCAAGTAGCCCAGTAAAGAATATTATAACTAAGATAATATACAACAAATTATCGTTAGTCCTCAACAGGGAAAAATCTGATAGAATATAATCGACAACAAGTTTTAGATCAACAACTGCAGCGGAAATAGCAAACCATTAGAAGAGTCAGGTAGAGAAAGAATTCTACTATCTTCTAAGATTTAAAAGTCCATCATCAATATTTTATCCCTGTAACATCAATTAATAATTATTTTTATCCAAATATTCATCTTTGCACTACAGGCCAAAGATATTCATTTGTATCACATGTCAGTCATGTTCATCTCAACACCTGTTCATCTTTGCACTACAGGCCAAAGATATTCATCAAGTAATCATACATCTTTGCACTACAGGCCAAAGATATTCAGTAATATCATCATTTAGGACTGAGGATGATGAAAAATAT
Organism: Panax notoginseng; assembly: GCA_016801055.1. NCBI lineage: Eukaryota > Viridiplantae > Streptophyta > Magnoliopsida > Apiales > Araliaceae > Panax > Panax notoginseng. The sequence continues at coordinate 163,205,731 of CM029015.1, read as the reverse complement.
CTTAAAGAGAACGAATCCAGTGAGACAGAAGGACAAATATTAGGGATTCGTATAACAGTTAATCCAAGATCAATAATACTTCATAATAATCAATTGTGAAGCAGAATTCAAAAATAAAGATCAAAACATGGATACAATTAAAGATAGTAATCATAATAGACATCTTGGACAAAAAGGGAAATTTTTTTATTTTTCGGTGATTAGTGCCGTATTCGTGAATAGTACCGTATACGTGAATAGTGCCGTATACGTGAATAGTAATCCCGACACAAAAAGTTCCAAATTTGATAAAAACTCATATCAATATTTCAGCATAATGATATTGAAGAAAATAATATCATTTAAGAAGAAAATAATATCCCTTACCTCAAAATATCAGTACTTCTGGTCGGAATACCGGTATAAGGCTGAAAGAAACTTGCTCTGATGAATAGAAACTCTCAAAGTATCTAAATACTCACAAAATACACTCAATAATCTAGAGAGAGAAAGAGAGAAAACTTGTTTCTGGTGTGATTTTCAATTCTAACTTAGCCCTCTATTTATAGGAAAATGTTAGCACGCCGAAGCAGATTTAACCTGCAACCTGATGGCTTTACCTGCTACTATTCCCACCCACCACATTTGAATAAAAATCTCAGCACATTTCTTCACCAACCAAGAGTGGGGCCCACCAATTCTATAATTTTCCATCAAAATGATAAACTCTGAAAATTCAACAATTTTTGAACCAGTCATCTCGTAAAATTCATAATAAATCATACGTTCATTTTTAACGGTTCAAAATTTGTGGACATATACTCAACTTATATATGTATAACATATCCAAAAATTACCACGATCCAACGGTCGGATTAAAAATTATAACCCCCGTAAAATATCTCAAAAACCCTAATTTTTAATACCTCCATTCCGACAAAAATACTGATAAAAACCTCAACATTAACTCCTTCATTTTTAACCACAAAAATATATCCCTCATTTATATCCACATAAAATAAATATTTCCTTATCATATGAATGAATAATTAATTATTCACAAATAATATTACAGAATCACATTTATGACAACCAGGTCGTTCCTAGGAAAGAGGGGGCTTTCCAATAAGGATTTCTCCTTACTGGCGCGCAATTAGATGACCAAACCTCTCCTTAGACAGAACTTTCTAGACATTGCCAATAATGTTATCTAATATTATTCAAATAATATGAATTATTGATCTGATAAAGGAAAATACTGTGCAGCAACAATTATTAAAATAACAATAATATAAAATATAAACGCAACAATTATTGAATCAATAAAATAAAATATTGAACAATAACCACTGTAACAATTATTGAGTAGTGCCTTCTTACGTAAGAATCAATAATTGGTGCAATACCGTGTGCTACTATATTTTAACCACCGGGTATTCCAACAGTATTAACAGTAACAACTATGCCGTTATTTATAAATAACTTATACTTGTCGTTTTCTTCATCCAATCGCTTTCCGTTATGGGGCCCACACAAGGCTGCGCCGTCGTACGAATATTCCTCGACAGCAAGAATATTCCACGACCAAACGAATATTCCCCGACAAAATAAATATTTTATAACCACTTGCTTATTTTACAAAATTTGCACATTTCACCCATAATCAAAGTATTATATCAAATTAACCCCTTATTATTCACAATAATATTTAGAGAAAATTTGATTTTATTCATTAATAAGTTGGGGTCTTACACATAATATTTCTTACTGGGCTAGTTGAGCTCACCCTTTCTTTCACTGTTCTCTTCAGGAAATGAGAATATAACTGGGACGAGTCGGGGAACGGAATGATGGACCAGATGATAGTATTAGTAGTCTTCATTATTCTGTTAAATAGTGTGACAATAATTGTAATGAGGACTCCTTTTGAGTTTGTATAATCTCTAGTAGACAATTATCGTATTCAAACTCACAGTTATGTTTTGTCGTATTGTACACGACAGTTGTATTTGAATTCTGTACCATGTATCTGGCGACCCAAGATGGGTGATGTATACCAAATTTTGGGGGTGTCACAGTTGGTATCAGAGCTTAGGGATATTATCCCTAGCTAAGATGTGAGACTAGAACTAGGAGGGGAGAGACGGAGAATTCCTTCGCTAGTATGACCTACCTAAGTTTATTTGGTATTTAATTGGTCGGTCAAAGTATATGGATAATATGTTATATGTTAATGAACCTTTATTTTGTGGCAGTATCTGAAAATGACATCCGAGAATGTTGAAAATAGCAATGGAGCACAAGAGACCGTTGAGTCTCCACATATCAATAATCAGGAGAATGTACATCAGGAAGGCGACAATCCTCATGCAAACAATAACACTGACCAAATGATGAATGATGGACTGTTTAGAGGCTTTATGCAATTCATGCAACATCAGGCGAGAGCGGCTCCTGTCCAAAATGTAGGTGAAAACACTGGAAACTCTCGGACGGTCACTGCTAAACAGTTCAAGGAGCTGGGACCACCGGAGTTTATAGGAGAGCCAAAATCACTTAAGGCGGAAGCATGGATAAAGCAGATCACCAAGATATTTGATTTCTTGGGATGCTCTGAGGAACAAAAGGTTCCCTTCGCCACCTTCATGTTGCGTGAAGAGGCAGATTACTGGTGGGAATCTGTAAAACGTACCCAGCCTGACGCACTCAAGATGTCTTGGGAGAAGTTCCAAGAGCTATTCAACGACAAGTACTTTCCCGAGAGTATTCTTCATATGAAGGAGGTGGAGTTTATCAAGTTGGAGCAAAATAATATGACCGTGTCAAAGTATGAGGCTAAATTTGCTGAGTTGTCTCGGTTTGCGTGCCACTTGGTGGATAATGAAGAGCGAATGACGCGAATGTTTTTACGAGATTTGAAACCTGAGATACGTCAACATCTTATTTCTCATAAACTATGTTTGTATTCAGATATTGTAAATAGGGCTCAGTTAGTAGAGCGCGATAATGAGTCAACACAATCAAAGGAGAACAGCCGACAAAATGATAAAACCAGTGAGAGCAGTCATCGAAGCGGTGACAACAAGCGTGGAGGGAATCAATAGGCCAGAAATGGTAACCACTTCGGTGGTAATCAGGGCCAAAACAATAAGAATGGACATTTCAAGAAGAGAAAATTCAACAATGATGGAAAGACGTCAGCACCAACACCCATTGTTAAGGAAGGAGAACGACCACTTATCATATGCTTCAAATGCGGAGGAGAGAGACACATCAGTCCAAACTGCGCGATGCCGTCCAAAGCATGTTATAATTATGGAAGAGAAGGTCACATAGCCCAATTTTGTCATTCACCGAAGACAAGTTCAGCTAGGATGGAGGCACCAAAGGCCGTCCCAGAAAAGTCAAAGCCAGTAGTGCAAGGGAAAGCGTTTGTAGTGACCTCCCAGAAAGCAAAAAACTCGAATGAGGTCATCACGGGTAAGCTTATCATAAACTCTAGCGAAGTCTATACCGTATTTGATACCGGTTCTACCCAATCTTTTATTTCTCCTACTTGCGCTCAACGATTAAATTTGACTCCGGAGAAATTAGACTTCGACTTATCTATGAAAACTCCATTGGGAGAAACCTTCATTACATCCACTGTTTATAAGTCTTGTTTGGTTCAAATCGGTACCCTCATATTACCTGTCGATCTTATTTCATTGAAAATACTTGCATTTGACGTGATTCTAGGGATTGATTGGTTAACTATTCATCATGCAAAAATTGATTGTTTTCGTAAGGTTGTTAGCTTTCATATTCCTAACAAATCTGTTATGCGAATTCAAGCCACCAAACCATTAAAATCAAACACTGTCATCTCAAGCCACAAAGCTATTCGTTTATTGAAAAACGGATGTTAAGCTTTCTTAGCTCATGTCACAGATCTAAACAAAAATACGTCAGTTTTGAATAATATTTCTATTGTTAATGAATTTCCTGACGTATTCCCTGAAGAACTTCCTGGCCTACCCCCAGAGCGTGAAATTGAATTTTGTATCGACCTTGAATCCGGTACAAAACCCATTTCTAAAGTCCCATATCGAATGGCTCCTATTGAACTTCAGGAGTTAAAGGCCCAACTGCAGAAATTGTTAGACATTGGCTTTATTCGTCCTAGTACTTCTCCTTGGGGTGCTCCTATTCTATTCGTGAAGAAGAAAGATGGGAGTATGCGACTTTGTATTGATTATCGGGAGTTGAATCATGTCACCATCAAAAATAGGTACCCATTGCCACGTATTGATGGCCTGTTTGACCAGTTGCAAGGAGCCAAATTCTTTTTAAAGATTGATCTTCGTTCCGGATATCACCAATTGAAGATTAGAACTGATGACATTCCAAAGACGGCTTTCAGAACTCGGTACGGGCATTATGAATTCCTAGTCATGTCCTTTGGATTGACTAATGCTCCTGCTGCCTTTATGGATATGATGAACCGAGTATTCAAAGAATATTTGGATCACTTTGTGGTCGTCTTTATTGATGACATCCTTATTTATTCCAAAAGCCATGAAGATCATGAGCAACACTTGAGGCTGATACTCCAAAAGCTTCGTGAATATAAGCTTTATGCCAAGTTGAAGAAATGCGAGTTCTGGCTTGAGGAAGTAGCATTCCTTGGGCACGTGGTATCAAGTCATGGAATATCTATTGACCCAGCAAAGATTGAAGCTATTCAAAGCTGGGAACAACCTAAATCAGTGACCGAAGTACGTAGCTTTCTCGGCTTAGCTGGTTATTATTGGATATTCGTAGAAGGGTTTTCTCGAATCGCTACTCCACTAACTCAGCTGACTCGGAAAGATACAAAGCTCGGTTGGAGCGAGGAATGTGAGAAGAGTTTTCAAGAACTCAAGAGGAGACACATTTCAGCACCTGTTCTGACAATACCATCTGGTTCGGAGGGATTTGTCATCTACAATGATGCTTCGGGCAAAGGGTTAGGATGTGTTCTCATGCAACATGGGAAAGTGATAGCCTATGCCTCATGACAACTCAAAGAATATGAGAGGAATTATCCTACTCATAACCTAGAGTTAGCAGCTGTGGTCTTCGCACTTAAAATTTGGAGGCATTACTTGTATGGGGAGAAGGTGGAGATCTTTACGGATCATAAAAGCCTCAAATATTTCATCACTCAAAAGGAACTCAACATGCGACAACGACGTTGGCTTGAACTATTGAAAGATTATGATCATACCATCCAATACCATCCTAAAAAAGCGAACATGGTAGCTGACGCATTGAGTAGAAGATCATATGCGGGTACGAGTGCAATATTGACAACACAAAAGCCCATTTTGTGTGACTTACAAAGGATGGAGATAGAGTTAAAAATTCTAGGGACCCATGTGATGATGGCGAATATACGAGTAGAACCGACTTTAATTGATAAAGTTAAAGTTGCTCAAGCTACAGACCTGGAGCTGATGCGTATGAGGAAGAAAGTGCAAGAAGGTGCTATGCCGGAAGCAAGAATCGATAATGAAGGAATACTTCGAGTCAACTCCAGACTTTGTGTTCCTAACGACCCTGATTTAAAGTATAAAATCATGATGGAAGTGCATAACACACCGTTTGTAATCCATCCTGGAAGTACCAAAATGTATCATGATATTCGTCATACATTTTGGTGGAGCAATATGAAGAGAGAGATAGCGTTGTTTGTCTCAAGGTGTCTAACGTGTCAACGAGTCAAGGTGGAGCATCAAGTACTAAAAGGTCCATTGCAACCACTTGAAATTCTAGAATGGAAGTGGGAGCACATTACCATGGATTTCGTTACCGGTCTTCCCAAAGTTTCTCAAGGCATAGATGCGATTTGGGTCATTATTGATAGATTGACCAAGTCTGCTCATTTCTTACCGATACGAGAAACTTATGCACTTGAACGTCTTGCTCGTATGTACATAAACGAGATTATAAGACTGCATTGTATGCCAGTATCCATAGTTTCTGATCGAGACCCAAGATTCACTTCACGATTTTGGGTTAGTTTACAAAAAGCTATGGGCACGGATTTACGATTTAGTTCGGCATATCATCCTCGGACGGACGGACTATCAGAGAGAACTATTCAAACTCTTGAAGATCTATTAAGGCTCTGTGTCCTTAATTTCAAGGGAAGTTAGGACAAGTTCTTACCATTGGTGGAGTTTTTCTACAACAACAGTTATCAAGCAAGTATTGGCATGGCTCCATTCGAAGCGTTGTATGGAAGAAAATATCGTTCTCCAGTATGCTAGGATGAGGTGGGTGAAGCAACGTTGTTGAGACCGGAGTTGGTACGTATGACTACAGAAAATATTCAAACGATCCGACAACGTATAAAAACCTCACAAGATCGACAAAAGAGTTATGTTGATCTTCATCGAAAGGACGTGGAATTCGATATAGGAGATCATGTGTTGTTACGTGTTGCTCCATGGAAAGGAGTTACGAGATTTGAAAAGAGAGGAAAGCTCAATCCTCGATTCATCGGCCCATTTTTAATCCTCGATCGAGTAGGAACTGTGGCCTATAGACTCGCTTTACCGCCAAGTATGTCTCGTGTTCATAACGCTTTTCACATATTCATGCTACGTAAATATGTGGAAGACCCGAACCACATTATTAAGTTAGAACCGGACGAAATAGCGGAAGATTTGACGTATGAAGAGGTTCCTGTACAAATCTTGTATAAGAAGGAATATATTCTACGCACCAAGGTTATACCTCAAGTCAAAATTTTGTGGAGAAACCACGATGTTGAGGAAATGACTTGGGAGTTAGAATCTAAAATAAAATCAAGGTATCCTTACCTCTTCGACATACCAGGTGCGTACCCTAATTTCGAGGGCGAAATTTCATAAGAAGGGGAGATTGTAAAACCCCAACTTTTTGAATAAAGATGAATTTTCTATAAATATTATTTTTGAATATTATGGAGTAAAATTGATATAATATTATAGTTGGGGGTAATATTTATAAATTTTGCAAAGTAAGCAAGTTATTATAAAATATTCGTTTGGTCGGGGAATATTCTTTTTGTCAGGAAATATCTGTACGACGGTACAATCATTGGTGGACCCCACAACGGAATTATTGTCGGATTGAAAAAACGATAAAAATATTTTATTAAAAATAACGGCAGAAGTTTTACCGTTAATACTGTTGAACTACTCGGTAGTAAAAGTACAGTAATACGTGTGGTTGCATAGTAGCACACGGTATTGATTATTAATGCTTATGTGAGAAGTCACTCAGTTTGATTCAATTATTGTCAATTAATAATATGAATTATTTAGCGATAATGAAGTTTTATTTTATTCGTATTATTAACGTAATAAAACAGAAATATCTTTTTATATAAAACAGAATACTTTATTAAAGTTATTCTATAAATAGAATATATTATATTTTATTTAAAAGATTTTTCATTAAATATGGACCATCAGATTAAAGTAAATCAATCTGGACCGTTCATAGATTTGTTACTATGCATTCCATTTTCCTATAAATAGAAGCTCATTTCTTCATTATTTTCTTACGAATTCACTGAACTCTAGAGAGAGAAACTATAGAGAGAAAGAAGAAAAGTATTCTGCTACTTAACTACTTCTTTATTTCAGTTCTTCTTTAAAACGGTAAGGGGTATTATTTCTTTTGTATTCATGAAGAGAACTTCTGTTATTCTATTATTTATTATTCTGTTGGAATAACCTGTATACGCGGTCTACCCTATACTTGGTGACATTCTTCTATTATTCTGTTGGAACATCCTGTCTGTGTGTTTTACACCGGACCTCGTTCCGTCTTTATTATTATTCTGTTGGAACATCCTGTCTGTGTGTTTTACACCAGACTTGGTTCCGTCTTTATTATTATTCTGTTGGAACATCCTGTCTGTGTGTTTTACACTGGACCTGGTTTCGTCTTTATTATTATTCTGTTGGAATATCCTGTCTGTGCGTTTTACGCCGGACCTGGTTCCATTATTTATTATTCTGTTGGAATAACCTTTCTGTGCGGTCAATCGCATGCATGGTGATTTCTTTTGTTATTTCATTCTTTATTATACTCAGTTGGTTAAAACTTTGACTTCTATACTCTATGAAATTAGTGGAATATCTTTGATATTTGCGCTTCATCTAGTAACTTTTCATGGAATATTCTTCTAAGAATTCTTGAATTTTACTCCACAAAGCAGTATCATATTGACAATTTGGACGTTGTTAATTCTTGGATAAATTAATTCTTGAACTTGTTTTATTGAATTCTTATATCATTGTCATCATCCTAATGTTTATAAAATGTTGAAAGTTATCTGTGGCCTGTAGTGCATAGATGGACTTGGTATGATTATGACCAGGGATTATTCAGTATAATCATGACCGTAATGTTACAAATGATGTGGTAAAAGTCCTCATTGGCCCGTAGTTCAATGATGGACAGTTGTTGGCATGATCATAACCATTAATGAATACACAAATATTCTTGGCCCGTAGTACATGGATAATTGTGGTCGTGATACTAAAGAATATCCTTGGCCGTAGTGCAGGGGTGATTCGATGATATGAATTATTTTATTAAGCTGAGTCCCAGCGATAACAGTGTTGAAAAACCTTTTAAATCATAGAAGATAGTAGATTTTATTCTCTACTTGACTCTTCTAATGGATTGCTTGTTCCGCTGCAATTAAACTTGATGTTTATTATATTTTATCAGTTTAACACTGTTGAAGGCTAATGATAATTTATTTTGCATTATCTTAGTCATAATATTTCTTACTGGGCTAGTTGAGCTCACCCTTTCTTTCACTGTTCTCTTCAGGAAATGAGAATATAGCTGGGATGAGTCGGGGAGCGGAGTGATGGACCAGATAATAGTATTAGTAGTCCTCACTATTCTGTTAAATAGTGTGACAATAATTGTAATGAGGACTCCTTTTGAGTTTGTATAATCTTTAGTAGACTATAATTGTATTCAAACTCACAGTTATATTTTGTCGTATTGTGCACGACAGTTGTATTAGTAAGTTGTATTTAAATTCTGTACCATGTATCTGGCAACCCAAGATGGGTGATGTATACCAAATTTTGGGGGCGTCACAGTTGATATCAGAGCTTAGGGATATAATCTCTGGCTAAGATGTGAGACTAGAACTAGGAGGGGAGAGACGAGGAATTCCTTCGCTAGTATGACCTACTTAAGTTTATTTGGTATTTAATTGGTCGGTCAAAGTATATGGATAATATGTTATATGTTAATGAACCTTTGTTTTGTGGCAGTATCTGAAAATGACATCCGAGAATGTTGAAAATAGCAATGGAGCACAAGAGACCGTTGAGTCTCCACATATCAATAATCAAAAGAATGTGCATCAGGAAGGCGACAATCCTCGTGCAAACAACAACACTGACCAAATGATTAATGATGGACTGTTCAGAGGCTTTATGCAATTCATGCAACATCAGGCGAGAGCGGCTCCTGTCCAAAATGTAGGTGGAAACACTGGAAACTCTCGGACGGTCACTTCTAAACAGCTCAAGGAGCTGGGACCACCGGAGTTTATAGGAGAGCCAAAACCACTTAAGGCGGAAGCATAGATAAAGCAGATCACCAAGATATTTGATGTCTTGGGATGCTCCGAGGAACAAAAGGTTCCCTTCGCCACCTTCATGTTGCGTGAAGAGGCAGATTACTGGTGAGAATCTATAAAACGTACCCAGCCTGACGCACTCAAGATGTCTTGGGAGAAGTTCCAAGAGCTATTCAACGACAAGTACTTTCCTGAGTGTATTCGTCATATGAAGGAGGTGGAGTTTATCAAGCTGGAGCAAAATAATATGACCGTGTCGAAGTATGAGGCAAAATTTGCTGAGTTGTCCCGGTTTGCGTCCCACTTGGTGGATAATGAAGAGCGAATGACGCGAATGTTTTTGCGAGGTTTGAAACCTGAGATACGTCAACATCTTATTTCTCATAAACTATGTTTGTATTCAGATGTTGTAAATAGGGCTCAGTTAGTAGAGCGCGATAATGAGTCAACGCAATCAAAGGAGAACAACCGACAAAATGATAATACCAGTGAGAGCAGTCATCGAAGCGGTGACAACAAGCGTGGAGGGAATCAACAGGCCAGAAATGGTAACCACTTCGGTGGTAATCAGGGCCAAAATAATAAGAATGGACATTTCAAGAAGAGGAGATTCAACAATAATGGAAAGACGTCAGCACCAACACCCATTGTTAAGCAAGGAGAACGACCACCTATCATATGCTTCAAATGCGGAGGAGTGGGACACATCAGTCCAAACTGCGTGATGCCGTCCAAAGCATGTTATAATTGTGGAAGAGAAGGTCACCTAGCCCGATTTTTTCGTTCACCGAAGACAAGTTCAGCTAGGATGGAGGCACCAAAGGTCGTCCCAGAAAAGTCAAAGCCAGTAGTGCAAGGGAAAGTGTTTGTAGTGACCTCCCAGAAAGCAAAGAACCCGAATGAGATCATCACGGGTAAGCTTATCATAAACTCTAGTGAAGTTTATACCTTATTTGATATCGGTTCTACCCATTCTTGTATTTCTCCTACTTGCGCTCAACGATTAAATTTGACTACGGAGAAATTAGACTTTGACTTATCTGTGGAAACTCTATTGGGAGAAACCTTCATTACATCCACTGTTTATAAGTCTTGTTTGATTCAAATCGGTACCCTCATATTACATGTCGATCTTATTTCATTGAAAACACTTGCATTTAACGTGATTCTAGGTATTGATTGGTTAACTACTCATCATGCAAAAATTGACTGTTTTCGTAAGGTTATTTTCGGAGTTTTATAAATAACGGCGTAGTTGTTATCGTTAACACTGTTGGAATACCTGGTGGTTAAAATATAGTAATACGCGTAGTTACACAGTAGCCCACGGTATTACACAGTATTTTTTTCAATTATTGATTCTTACGTGAGAAGGCACTACTCAATAATTGTTACAGTAATTTCGGTTCAATATTTTATTTTATTGAATCAATAATTGCTGCGTTGATATTTTATATTATTGTTGTTTCAATAATTGTCACTGCACAGTATCTCCATTATCAGATCAATAATTCATATTATTTGAATAATATTATTAGATAACATTATTGACAATATCTAGAAACTTCTGTCAAGGAGAGATTTGGTCACCTAATTGCGCGCCAGTAAGGAGAAATCCTTATCGGAAAGCCCCCTCTTTCCTGGGAACGGCCTGGTTGTCATAATTGTGATTCTGTAATATTATTTGTAAATAATTAATAATTAATTTATATGATAAGGAAATATTTATTTTATGTGGATATAAATGATGGATATATTTAGTTTTATGTGGATAAAAATGAAGGAATTAATTCTGAGGTGTTTTATCAGTATTTTATCGGTGTGGAGATATTAAAAATCATCCGTTTGTGGATTTCAGATATTTTTGGTTTAGAATTTAGAAAAACTCAAAGTTACAAAGTTGTAGAGAATTCGATTTCAGGCAGAATGGACATAAAATTCATATTTTTCTGATTAACGGACTATTTTCTATGAATTGTTGAAGTTTCAAAAAATAAAATAATTTTTATTAAAATTATGGGTGGGACCCACTTTTATTTTTCAAACCATGTGCTATAATTGTTGTGTCAAGTGTGGTGGCTGCTGATTTCTCAAATATGGTTGCGTAGGAGAAAGGAGAAAATAATAATATAATTTATTATTTTAGTCTCCTTTGGCGTTCTAGCATTTTCCTATAAATAGGTGCTTAAGTTAGAATTGAAAATCACACCGGAAACAAGTTTTTTCTCGTTCTCTCTCTAGATTATTGAGTGTATTTTGTGAGTATTTAGATACTTGGTGAGTTGCTATTCATCAGTGCAAGTTTCCTTCAACCTCATATCCGATATCCAGTCAGAAGTGCTGCTCTTTTGAGGTAAGGGATAGTAAGGAATATTAAGGGATGCTATATTCTTCATAATGATGTTATTCTTTCAATATCATTATACTAAAATAATGGGTATGTATTTTATTGTTGAATTTCTACCTTTTTGAGTCGAGGTTACTATTCACGTATACGGCATTATTCACGTATACAGCACTATTCATGCATATGGCACTATTTACATGACATTATTTACATATACTGTAAGACCCCGAATTTTATGAAATAAAAGTATTTAATTTTTCTTATAATTACTATTCAGTAAATGGTTAAATTGATAAATGTTAAAGTTAAGGGTGAAATATGAATTTTTTTCAAAATAAGCAAGTGGTTATAAAATAATCATTGTTGTCGGGGAATATTCGTTTGGTCGTGGAATATTCTTTCTGTCGGAGAATATTCGTACGACGGCGCAGCTATTTGTGGGCCCCATAACGAATAACTGTCGGGTGAAAAAAACGACAAATTTGAGTTTTTATAAATAACGGCGTAGTTGTTACCGTTAACACTGTTGGAATACCCGGTGGTTAAAATACAGTAATACGCGTTATTGCACAGTAGCACACGGTATTGCACAGTATTTTTGAATTATTGATTCTTACGTAAGAAGGCACTACTCAATAATTGTTACAGTAGTTATTATTCAATATTTTATTTTATTGATTCAATAATTGCTGCGTTGATATTTTATATTATTGTTGTTTCAATAATTGTTGCTGCACAGTATTTTCCATTATCAGATCAATAATTCATATTATTTGAATAATATTATTAGATAACATTATTGGCAATGTCTAGAAAGTTCTGTCTAAGGAGAGGTTTGGTCATCTAATTGCGTGCCAGTAAGGAAAAATTCTTATTGGAAAGCCCCCTCTTTCTTGGGAACGGCCTGGTTGTCATAAATGTGATTCTGTAATATTATCTGTGAATAATTAATTATTGATTCATATGATAAGAAAATATTTATTTTATGTGGATATAAATGAGGGATATATTTTTGTGGTTAAAAATGAAGGAGTTAATGTTGAGGTGTTTTATTTGTATTTTTGTCGGAACGGAGGTATTGAAAATCAAATTAGGGTTTTTGAGATATTTTGCGAGGGTTATAATTTTTAATCCGACCGTTGGATCGTGGTAATATTTGGATATGTTATACATATATAAGTTGAGTATATGTCCACAAATTTTGAACCGTTAAAAATGAACGTATAATTTGTTATGAATTTTACGAGATGACTGGTTCAGAAATTGTTAAATTTTTGGAGTTAATCATTTTGGTGGAAAATTCTAGAATTGGTGGGCCCCACTTGTGGTTGGTGAAGAAATGTGCTGAATTATATTTCAAATGTGGTGGGTGGGAATAGTAGCAGGTAAAGCCATCAGGTTGCAGGTCAAGCCTACTAAAATTTTCCTATAAATAGAGGGCTAAGTTAGAATTGAAAATCACACCAGAAATAAGTTTTCTCTCTTTCTCTCTCTAGATTATTGAGTATATTTTGTGAGTATTTAGATATTTGGTGAGTTGCTATTCATCAGTACAAGTTTTCTTCAGTGTCATATCCGATATCCAGTCAGAAGTGCTTCTCTTTTGAGGTAAGGGATTGTAAGGGATAGTAAGGAATTTTAAGGGTTGTTATGATTTTCAGTTTCGTAATTGTTTTGAACTTCAAAAATTCTGGAAAAATTTGAAATGATATTTTGATGAGTTTTCTTGATTGTGTCCAAAAATGGTGATTTTTGGATGTATAGATTGAGAGTTATGAATTTTATGAGAAAATACTATTTTAAAAGTAATCGCTTATAACTCCTTATGGTTAACTCCAAAATTGATAAAATTTTTATTGGGAGTACATGTATATGATAGGAGTATACTCTGTGAATTTCAGAATTTTTAGACAAAAGTATAATTTTTGATAAATGTCTAAATATTCGGCTGTTTTGGCCATATGAAAAATAGTAAATGACTTTTAAAAATTTTGAGAAAAATATATGTTCACTATGAGACTATATTATGCTAAATCCAAGAAAAGAAATATTTTTAGAACTGATTTGGTATTTTTCATGAAAATGATCTAGTTATGAGTAAATGAATTAAATATGTTTTGTGAAATAAGAAAATTGGAAAATAGGATTTTATGACTTGAGAATCCTATATGAGGTATATGCAGATTTTTGATGAGGGTTTTGGTTATTGGTGATGAAATCTTATGAGTTTGGTATTTTAGAATGATTAAATGCATTATTTAGTAAAGTGTAAACAATTAAAATAAATTGTTTATAAGTTTAAGAAATATTATTCTTTCAATATCATTATACCGAAATATTGATATGTATTTTATTGTAGAATTTCTACCTTTTTGTGTCGGGGTTACTATTCATGAGTTACTATTCACGAGTTACTAATCACGAGTTACTATTCGCGATAAAATTGGTTTCTTTTTCTAACCAAATTATAGTTGATTTATGAATATTACTCTTGAGATTAAAGCTATATGTTGATCATATTGTTTTTATTATCATATATAACATTTTTATAACCCTGATGTTGAAATTCTCTTTCACTTGAGTGTAAAGATGGGTAAATTATTGGTATGATCATGACTTTGGGTTCTCTTTGGCCAGTAGTGCAAAGTTGAATTATTGACTAGTATGATCATGACCATTGAATTTATAACTGAATATCTTTAGCTTAAGTGTAAAGGTGAATTGATCAACATGGTTATAATTATTGTTTATATAAGTTCTAAAATGATTATATATTTCTTTGAGATATGAATATATTTGGCCTGTAGTGCAAATATGAACTGTTGAGGAATATCTTTGGCCTGTAGTGCAAAGATGAATTATTGATGAATATCTTTGGCTCGTAATGCAAAGATGACTTGTTGTTGAATATCTTTGGCCTGTAGTGCAAAGATGAGTTGTTGATGAATTTATTAGTATGATTATGAACATGAACTGTGATTTGGTATAACCATGATATTTGATGTTTCAGGTGATGAAAATTATCTTTGTCCTAGATGAGAAAAGGAATTTAGAATTACAATTACGATTATGAGTTATACACGTGATTGTGGACAGGAATTGTTAATTGATGTTACAGGGATAAAACATTGTTGGTGGATTTTTATCGTGGAGAAGATAATAGACTTTATAGTCTATTTGACTCTTCTAATGGATTGCTCGTTCCGCTGCAACTATGGTTGAGAAGTTTTATCATCTACCATATGTTCTAAATCTCTGATTTAATTCTGTTGAAGGCTATTGATAATTTAATTATCTTTAGTCTTGATATTCTTCACTGAGCTAGTTGTGCTCACCCTTATGTTTCACAATTCCTTTCAGGTAATAAGAGTGTAGCTGGGTCGAGCAAGGGTAACGGGAAAATAGAACGGTGGTCTCTAGCTGTGGAGGTTCTCCCGAAGCAGTATAGAAAAGTTCATTTAGTAGTTTTATTTGGTGAATCCAATAGGGTAAGGTGTACCCAACGTTGGAAGGGTGTTTTGCCACTATCATACAAGATGTCTAACGACATACAACCTCGTGTCATCATAAGACAGGATTGTGTACATCCACTTGCTGAGTATATATACGAGCACTACCTATATAATCTTGGTGTTTGTTTGAAGTATAATTCTCAATTAGAGACAGTAGAGATAATGATATGTCAAGAGAAGACTCACCATTGGGAAGAATATGATAGTAATCTTCTCATTTTTCTTTGGGGTCTATTGGGTCAACCAAGGATAATTCTGTGGCCATATGATATCTATCATAACCTAGACGCATGGCCTCCCATGTACGAAGGTTTCCTTGAGCACTTCCCAAAGATTCTAGTTTCTAAAACAGTTTTTGACTGTACCTTTATGTAAGGTACCTTTGTGAGGTGCTGATACATGATGGTGTCCAATGTCACATTTGGTATATATTTGTATCCAAACTCACAGCATATGTGTTGTTATATTTTGCACGACAATTGTTGTAATAAAGTTGTAGTTGTTTTCTGTACCATGTATTTGACGACTCAGAATGGGTGTTGTATACCTATTTTGGGGGCGTCACATATACGGTACTATGTACGAATACGAAGTACTATTCACGAGTTACTATTCATGAGTTACTATTCACGAGTTACTATTCATGAGTTACTATTCATGAGTTACTATTCATAACAAAATTGGTTTCTTTTTCTAGCCAAATTATAGTTGATTTATGAATATTACTCTTGAGATTAAATCTATATGTTGATCATATTGTTTTTATTATCATATATAACATTTTTATAACCCTGATGTTGAAATTCTCTTTCACTTGAGTGTAAAGATGGGTAGATTATTGATATGATCAAGACTATGGGTTCTCTTTGGCCAGTAGTGCAAAGTTGAATTGTGACTGGTATGATCCTGACCATTGAATTTATAATTGAATATCTTTAGCTTAAGTGCAAAGGTGAATTGATCAACATGGTTATAATTATTGTTTATATAAATTCTGAAATGATTATATATTTCTTTGAGATATGACTATCTTTGGCCTGTAGTGCAAAGATAACTTATTGATGAATATCTTTGGCCCGTAGTGCAAAGATGAATTATTGATGAATATCTTTGGCCCGTAGTGCAAAGATGACCTTTTGTTGAATATCTTTGGCCTGTAGTGCAAAGATGACCTGTTGTTGAATATCTTTGGCATGTAGTGCAAAGATGGTCTGTTGATGAATATCTTTGGCCTTTAGTGCAAAGATGAATTTATTAATATGATTATGAACATGAACTGTGATTTGGTATAACCATGATCTTTGATGTTTCAGGTGATGAAAATTATCTTTATCATTGATGAGAAAAGGAATTTAGAACAACAATTACGATTATGAGTTATACATGTGATTGTGAACAGGAATTGTTGATTGATGTTACAGGGATAAAACATTATTGGTGGACTTTTAACCTAGAGAAGATAATAGACTTTATAGTCTATTTGACTCTTCTAATGGATTGCTCGTTCCGCTGCAACTATGGTTGAAATTTTTATCATCTACCATATATTCTAAATCTCTGATTTATTATTGATGAAGGCTATTGATAATTTAATTATCTTTAGTCATGATATTCTTTACTGAGCTAGTTGTGCTCACCCTTTTGCTTCACAATTCCTTTCAGGTAATAAGAGTGTAGCTGGGTCGAGCGGGGGTAACAAGGGAATAGAACGGTGGTCATCATTTAGTAGTTAAATTTGGTGAATCAACTTGGGTGAGGCGAACCCAACGTTGGAAGGGTATTTTGCCACTATCATACAAGATGTCTAATGACATACAACCTCGTGTCATCATAAGATAGGGTTGTGCTCATCCACTTGCTGAGTATATTTACTAGCACTACCTATATAATCTTGGTGTTTGTTTGAAATATAATTCTCAATTAGAGACAGTAGAGATAATGATATGTCAAGAGAAGACTCGCCATTGGGAAGAATATGATAGTAATCTTCTCATTGTTCTTTGGGGTCTATTGGGTCAACCAAGGATAATTCTATGGCCCTATGATATATATCATAACCTAGAAGCATGGCCTCCCATATACGAAGGTTTCCTTGAGCACTTTCCAAAGATTATAATTTCTAAAACAATTTTTGACTATACCTTTATGTAAGGTGTCACTTTGACGTGCTATCCAAGGTTGGGACATGCATCACAGTTGGTATATATTTGTATCCAAACTCACAGCATATGTGTTGTTGTATTTTGCACGACAATTGTTGTAATAAAATTGTAGTTGTTTTCTGTACCATGTATTTGGCGACTCAGAATAGGTTGGATGGAATGGACCTATTTTGGGGTTGTCACATTTGGTATCAGAGCTTAGGGATATGGTCTCTGGCGGAGATCGGGGAATAGAACTAGGAAGGGAGAGACGAGTAATATTCTTCGCTAGTGTGTCCTACCTAAGCTTATTTGTTGGTCAGTCATGATATCGGGATATTTTGTGATATGTTAATTTGTTCAATTAACCCTTATTTTGAAGCTGTATTCTAGAATGATATCTGAAATACAGGAGATGAGCGTGGAGAAATCATGATGACAGGGAAGATAGAATCTGAAATGAAAGCAAGGTATTTTTAACTTTTCGAAATACCAGGTACGTAAATTTCGGGGACAAATTTCATAAGGAGGGGAGATTGTAAGACCCCAAATTTTATGAAATAAAAGTATTCAATTTTTCTTAAAATTACAATTCAGTAAATGGTTAAATTGATAAAAGGTTAAAGTTAAGGGTAATATATGAAAATTTTCAAAATATGCAAGTGGTTATAAAATATTCATTGTTGTCGGGGAATATTCGTTTGGTCGTGGAATATTCTTGCTGTCGGGGAATATTCATACGACGGCGCAGTCATTTGTGGGCCCCATAATAGAATAACAGTCGGATGAAGAAAATGACAAATTTGAGTTTTATAAATAACGGCGTAGTTGTTACCGTTAACACTGTTGGAATACCTGCTGGTTAAAATACAGTAATATGCGTAGTTGCACAGTAGCACACGGTATTGCATAGTATTTTTTTTAATTATTGATTCTTACGTGAGAAGCACTACTCAATAATTGTTACAGTAATTTCTGTTTAATATTTTATTTTATTGAATCAATAATTGCTTCGTTGATATTTTATATTATTGTTGATATTATTTGAATAATATTATTAGATAGCATTATTGGCAATGTCTAGAAAGTTCTGTCAAGGAGAGGTTTGGTCACCTAATTGCGCGCCAGTAAGGAAAAATCCATATCGGAAAGCCCCATCTTTCCTGGGAACGGCCTGGTTGCCATAATTGTGATTCTGTAATATTATTTGTGAATAATTAATAATTTATTTATATAATAAGGAAATATTTATTTTATGTGGATATAAATGATGGATATATTTAGTTTTATGTGGATAAAAATGAAGAAATTAATTCTGAGGTGTTTTATCAGTATTTTGTAGGTGTGGAGGTATTAAAAATCATCAGTTTGTGGATTTTGGATATTTTTGGTTTGGAATTTGGAAAAACTCAAAGCTACAAAGTTGTAGAGAATTCGATTTCAGGCAGAATGGACATAAAATTCGTATTTTTCTGATTAACGGGCTATTTTCTATGAATTGTTGAAGTTTCAGAAAATAAAATGATTTTAATTAAAATTATGGGTGGGACCCACTTTTACTTTTCAAACCATGTGCTATAATTGTTGTGTCAAGTGTGGTGGCTGCTGATTTCTCAAATATGGCTGCGTAGGAGAAAGGGGAAAATAATAATATAATTTATTATTTTAGTCTCATTTGGCGTTCTAGCATTTTCCTATAAATAGGTGCTTAAGTTAGAATTAAAAATCACACCAGAAATAAGTTTTCTCTAATTCTCTCTCTAGATTATTGAGTGTATTTTGTGAGTATTTAGATACTTGGTGAGTTGCTATTCATCAGTGCAAGTTTTCTTCAGCATCATATCCGATATCCAGTCAAAAGTGCTGCTCTTTTGAGGTGAGGGATAGTAAGGGATATTAAGGGATGCTAAATTCTTCATAATGATGTTATTCTTTCAATATCATTATACTGAAATAATGGATATGAATTTTATTGTGGAATTTCTACCTTTTTGAGTCGGGGTATCTATTCACGTATACGACACTATTCACGTATACAGCACTATTCATGCATATGGCACTATTTACATGACATTATTTACATATACGATACTATGTACGAATACGGAGTACTATTCACGAGCTACTATTCACGAGTTACTATTCATGACAAAATCGGTTTCTTTTTCTAACTAAATTATAGTTGATTTATGAATATTACTCTTGAGATTAAATCTATATGTTGATCATATTATTTTTATTATCATATATAATATTTTTATAACCCTAATATTGAAATTCTCTTTCACTTGTGTGTAAAGATGGGTAGATTATTGATATGATCAAGACTATGGGTTCTCTTTGGCCAGTAGTACAAAGTTGAATTGTGACTGGTATGATCATGACCATTGCATTTATAATTGAATATCTTTAGCTTAAGTGCTAAGGTGAATTGATCAACATGGTTATAATTATTGTTTATATAAATTCTGAAATGATTATATATTTCTTTGAGATATGAATATCTTTGGCATGTAGTGCAAAGATGACTTATTGATGAATATCTTTGGCCCGTAGTGTAAAGATGAATTATTGATGAATATCTTTGGCCAGTAGTGCAAAGATGACCTTTTGTTGAATATCGTTGGCATGTAGTGCGAAGATGACCTGTTGTTGAATATCTTTGGCATGTAGTGGAAAGATGGTCTATTGATGAATATCTTTGGCCCGTAGTGCAAAGATGAATTTATTAATATGATTATGAACATGAACTGTGATTTGGTATAACCATGATCTTTGATGTTTTAGGTGATGAAAATTATCCTTGTCCTTGATGAGAAAAAGAATTTAGAACAACAATTACGATTATGAGTTACAAATGTGATTGTGGACAGGAATTGTTGATTGATGTTACAGAGATAAAACATTATTGGTGGACTTTTAACCTGGAGAAGATAATAGACTTTATAGTCTATTTGACTCTTCTAATGGATTGCTCGTTCCGCTGCAACTATGGTTGAAATTTTTATCATCTACCATATGTTCTAAATCTCTGATTTATTATTGATGAAAGCTATTGGTAATTTAATTATCTTTAGTCATGATATTCTTACTGAGCTAGTTGTGCTTACCCTTTTGCTTCACAATTCCTTTCAGGTAATAAGAGTCTAGCTGGGTCAAGCGGGGGTAACAGGGGAATAGAACGGTGGTCATCATTTAGTAGTTATATTTGGTGAATCAACTAGGGTGAGGCGAACCCAACGTTGGAAGGGTATTTTGCCACTATCATACAAGATGTCTAATGACGTACAATCTCGTGTCATCATAAGACAGGGTTGTGCTCATCCACTTGCTGAGCATATTTACGAGCACTACCTATATAATCTTGGTGTTTGTTTGAAATATAATTCTCAATTTGAGACAATGGAGATAATGATATGTCAAGAGAAGACTCACCATTGGGAAGAATATGATAGTAATCTTCTCATTTTTCTTTGGGGTCTATTGGGTCAATCAAAGATAATTCTGTGGCCATATGATATCTATCATAACCTAGAAGCATGGCCTCCCATGTACGAAGGTTTCCTTGAGCACTTCCCAAAGATTCTAATTTCTAAAACAGTTTTTGACTATACCTTTATGTAAGGTGTCACTGTGACGTGCTATCCAAGGTTGGGACATGTGTCACAGTTGGTATATATTTGTATCCAAACTCACAGCATATGTGTTGTTGTATTTTGCGCGACAATTGTTGTAATAAAATTGTAGTTATTTTCTGTACCATGTATTTGGCGACTCAGAATAGGTTGGATGGAATGGACCTATTTTGGGGTTGTCACAGTAGTAATATTTAATATATAATAACAGAGTTAAATCAATTTAGTATACAAATCAGATTTAGAATGTAAACTGTACTTACTTGAAAAAATCAGATTATGGAAATACAAGATAGATAAATCCGAGTTCTTTGAATTCACAAAGTCTCCTTGAAGCAAATTTATTCTCTCACTGGTGCTAAAGGTTATTGAATAATTACTTTCCAAGATAAAACGGATTTTCAATTCTTAATTGGCAGCACTTCGAAATTAAGAAATTCTTCGAACACAATTTCTATGTTATGTACTCGAACCTTACTGTGATGATATGATATGATCCTGGGAATGGAAGAACATATACTGCATACGCAGAACAATATACGAAATTGAACACTGTAAAACAAAACGGAACGGGAAGGAAAAAGTCATTTTAGAATGCGCTCCCGGATATACTATTTATAGAATAATTCTGTGGCTAATCTGTTGGGATATGACCATTGGCGTATCCATTCGGGCAAAACGATGTAGTATCGTAATGATAAAAAACTAAACATATTTTGTCCAAAAAATGCCCGCTTGTTCGACCGGACGGCGGCGCAGGGGGTTTGAACCAAGCTTTGGCTAGGTCCTTTCCCTTCTACAAAAGTGGGGTGCCCCTTGGGTAGACCTGGCAAACGGCCGGGCCGGGCCAAAACGGCCCGGGTTTTGGTTGGCTGAATTTGTGAGGCCCGGGTTGGGCCGGCCCGGCCCGGCCCACAGGCTTCTTCCTTCTTTTTTTTTTTGCAAAATCTTGATACACCAAAAATAGTAATTATAATAAATATTAAAAAAAACTAAATTAATGTAAATGAAATGAGGAGAAAATTAACTAAATTTAACTGCTTACATGATTGATATCTCCAAGTAGAAGCAGCAGCATTATCCCAAGAGAGAAAATCACAAGGCTTGGCTTCCTAATTGCCATTGACTCCTGCTAGCTAGCTAGGAACATAGAATTAAAGAGAATGAGTGCAGTTGTAATTAAGTGGCATTTGAGGGGGGGTACGTATTTATAGGCAGAATTGGATAGATTTAATTGGGCTTTCTATTCTTCTAAAATGACAATTACGACCTCAATGACACAAACCAATGAACCATCATGTTCTTTTGACCTTACAATGACCTACTGGTAAAATTAACCAACTCTACTATAATGTAAGATTAGGCGCAGTTGAAATTAATACTTATGATATCATAAAAATTATGCCCATAATTATGTCTTGCGTTTACTTACAAGTCTTGTGTTCAAACCTCACAACCCACAAGTAGCAACATTTTATTAAAAAAAACCACAAGTAGCAACATTTTATTAAAAAAAAGTCACGGGCCACTTGCCGGGCCAAAATGGCCCGCATTTGCCTGGGCTAAAAAACTGCAGCCTATGCCCAGCCCGCTGGCTAGCCCGACTCGCGAGCTTGGGCTATGTTTGTCAGGTCTACCCTTGGGGCCCTACCCATTGAGCAAACATCCCATATATAAATTCTTCACTTTTCCGTCCAACTTCCTATGTGGGACTATGCAATTTATAACATATCAAGTAGGTGAATTTGTAGTCAATTTTCTCATTCAATTCTTAATGGATTTGTACAAATAAGTATACCACGTTATACTCCTCACGGAGAAAAACGCATTGGTGCATGGACCTGACATTTCCGGAGTATGGGTCCCACATTAAATTAAGCCTCAAAAATGCGTTAATATTTATTTTCCAAATCCATTTCCAACATAAACATGGAGAAGAACCCACTTTAAAAGGTGTGCTGCAACCTGGGAAGAATATGTTAGCCGCTGGCTATTGCATGTATGGAAGCTCTTGCATAGTATGAAGATTTTCTTTTTGTATAGATGTTGAGTTTGTTTTTCAATACAGCCTGCCATTTTTTTCCATAATGTCTTTAAGTTGACAGAAACAGAACTAATATAGCTTCGATTTACTTGTTACCTTCGGAACTGGATTTTTTTTTTGAAAAAAAAGGCACGAGAGAACAAGCACTGGAATGGTTTCTCTCATATTCTTCTCTTTGTGAAGTTTACCTTCAGAATGATAAACTATCTTCAACTAATATATTTTGTTGTTTGGTTCTGCAATTCATGAGTTTCAGCCTTCAGTGTAAAACTGTGCTGTGATGTTCAGTTCATATGTGTGTCAATATGTTTTTCAGTTTGTGTTAAAGCACCGGAAGTGGCGTGAATGGCTTTACCCTTGATCCATCTCTGGGAGAATTCATACTCACTCATCCAGACATTAAGGTAAGTTTAGTGGTTGACTTAATTACATTTTTCTTATTTGATACTTATGTTCACTGCCACTTTTAGATCTCTTGTAAGCAAGCTAATCGAGTTACCCTTCTTAAGAATAAACTTGGAAACTTTGTTTTCTGCAATCAATATTACATATTAATTTATGTAAAAATGATGCTAAATTTTCTGGCTGAGATGATTTTGAAAGGTCAATATTATTTGGAACAGTAGTTTTTTTCTTTTTAATGCTAAAAAAACAACAAAGATGATATTTCCAGTGCAAATGTTGCATTACACAGTTGTAACATGCACATTAAAAAAGTTTTGCATTGTGCTGGAAATGATAAAAATGAGTGATGAGTTATCAAAATAACCAAATGATCCAAAACAAACTTGAAAATTATGCCTTACATCCTTTAAGTGAGAACGAGAGCATTGAATCTGTTTTGATCTTTGATATGACAACATTCAAGTACAAGTTGGATTGGATTTTACACTAAACCTATTGTTCGCCCCTCTGTGACTCCTTTCAAACTTTGCTTGCTTGGTGCCCTTCGCCAGTTATTCCTTCCTCGAAGAGAGCAGCAATGCAGCAGACAAATATAATCTATGACTTCTCCATGACTATAGTTTTAGTTATTAATTCATCCATACTTTTTTTTTGATTTTATCTATTGTATCAATGTTTAATGAGTATCACTGGTTAAAACTTTCCTCTTATCATCTTTTATTGCCCTTTTTCCACAACTTGATATTCTAACTTTACCTGAACTCTGAGAGATCATTCATGGTTATACGTTTTGTAGCTTCACTATTACATTTTAGCCTACCTTAAAATTCTTACGTGACATCCCTAGTTAAGTTTTGCAAGGCTTGCTATTTATTTTGTTAAATTATATTATCCCTCTCTGCACAGATTCCAATGAAAGGAAAGATATATTTAGTGAACGAAGGAAATGCCAAGAACTGGGATGCTCCAACAGCAAAGTATGTCCAACTCTAACTAGATTATCTAATCTCTTATTTAACCAAAATAATTTGTTCTTGACAATTAAATTCCAGGTACGTGGAAAATTGCAAGTTCCCCAAAGATGGTTCATCAGCAAAATCTCTAAGATACATTGGAAGGTATTAAGATTACATACTAGAACTATATTAGGGGTGCAATGGTTTATTATTTTTAAGTCATGGTTTATGGTTTGTTCCTTGCAATATGACTAGTGCATCCTTCTTTTATACTCCCTTCATTCCAAAATGTGGATCAAGTTTGACTTTTTAAAGTCAATTTGAGATATTTTCAAAAAAATATTGATGTGATTCATTATGACCTTTGAAAAGAATAAATCTTGTAATAAGTAGTACTTTTTAGCTAATTTACAATTTTCATGATTGTAATGTCCAAAATTTAATAATTCATGTCAATTTCAAAATTAATGTCAATTTCAATTTTGAAATAATCTCAAATTGACTTTAAAAGATTAATATTGATCCTATATTTTGGAATGGAATGGAGGGAGTGTATAATTCTTACAAGTTAGAATCAGGTATTCATTTAAATTAAAATTTGAGGACAGAAGAAGTATTTTGACTTGATATTGATTTAATCCCTATTTGGCTAGCTGCATCTTATTTACGGAAGCAGTGAATTGATGAAAACAATTATTAGTTGTTTTGACTTTTGCCACATCTTAACGGTACACTCTACCCTAGAATACAAATTTGAGCTTGTCTTGTGCATGGGATGAAAATCATAATTGCATGCAATTGCAGGAAATCCTTACCTCTAATTAGACGAATCTGTGGTAGAAACTGGCTTTAGTATTAGTTTGGATTAAATTTAGATCACTATGAGAACTACCCATGATAGACCTTACCTCCACATAATTGGTTAGTAAACATGCATGTGGCCCCGATCATGCTCTCAAGACTCATTCAACCGATAATTGAGAATTAGCTAAATTTTCTTTAATATTCTCATTATTTTGGTTGGCCAGAATATTGTAACAGATGCCAAACCCACCCTTTCTAATTCATGTTCTCGAAATTTATTTTACAGCATGGTAGCCAACGTTCATTACTTTATGGTGGCATCTTTTTGTACCCTGCTGATAAGAAAAGCCCCAGTTGTGATGCCCCCAAAATAGGTCCATTCCATCCAACCCATTCTGAGTCGCCAAATACATGGTACAGAAAATAACTACAACTTTATTACAACAATTGTCGTGCAAAATACAACAACACATATGCCGTGAGTTTGGATACAAATATATACCAAATGTGACATTGGACACCATCATGTGTCAGCACCTCACAAAGGTACCTTACATAAAGGTACAATCAAAAACTAGTTTAGAAACTAGAATCTTTGGGAAGTGCTCAAGGAAACCTTCGCACATGGGAGGCCATGCATCTAGGTTATGATAGATATCATATGGCCACAGATTTATCCTTGGTTGACCCAATAGACCCCAAAGAAAAATAAGAAGATTACTATCATATTCTTCCCAATGGTGAGTCTTCTATTGACTTATCATTATCTCCATTGTCTCTAATTGAGAATTATACTTCAAACAAACACCAAGATTATATAGGTAGTGCTCGTAGATATACTCAGCAAGTGGATGTGCACAACCCTGTCTTATGATGACACGAGGTTGTATGTCATTAGACATCTTGTATGACAGTGGCAAAACACCCTTCCAACGTTGGGTTCGCTTCACCCTAGATGATTCACCAAATATAACTACTAAATGATGACCACCGTTCTATTCCCCTGTTACCCCCGCTCGACCCAGCTACACTCTTATTACCTGAAAGGAATTGTGAAACAGAAGGGTGAGCACAACTAGCCCAGTAAAGAATATCATGACTAAAGATAAATAAATTATCAATAGCCTTCAACAGAATTAAATCAGAGATTTAGAACATATGGTAGATGATAAAAAATTTTAACCATAGTTGCAGCGGAACGAGCAAACCATTAGAAGAGTCAAATAGACCATAAAGTCTATTATCTTCTCCACATTAAAAGTCCACCAATAATGTTTTATCCCTATAACATTAATCAACAGTTCCTTTTCACAATTATATGAATAACTCATAATCATAATTGTATTTCTAAATTCCTCTTCGCATTCAGGACGAAGATAATTTTTATCACATGTCTTTACCTGATACATCAAAGATCATGGTTATACCAAATCATAGTTCATGTTCATAATCATATTAATAAATTCATCTTTGCACTACAGGCCAACGATATTCGTCAACGGTTCATCTTTGCACTACTGGCCAAAGATATTCAACAACAGGTCATCTTTGCACTACAGGCCAAAGATATTCATCAACAATTCACCTTTGCACTACAGACCAAAGATATTCCTCAACAGTTCTTATTTGCACTACTGGCCAAAGATATTCAACAACAGGTCATCTTTGCACTACAGGCCAAAGATATTCATCAACAATTCATCTTTGCACTACAGGCCAAAGATATTCCTCAACAGTTCTTATTTGCAGTACAGGCCAAATATATTCATATCTCAAAGAAATATATAATCATTTCAAAATTTATATAAACAATAATTATAACCATGTTGATCATTTCACCTTTGCACGTAAGCTAAAGATATTCATTTATAAATTCAATGGTCATGATCATACCAGTCAACAATTCAACTTTGCACTACTGGCCAAAGGGAACCCATAGTCATGATCATACCAAAAATCTATCCATCTTTACACTCAAGTCAAAGAGAAATATCATCATTAGGGTTTAAAAAATGTAATATATGATAATGAAATCAATATAATCAACATATAGATTTAATCTCAAGAGTAATATTCATAACTCAACTATAATTTGGTCAGAAAAAGAAACCAATTTTGTCATGAATAGTAACTCGTGAATAGTAACTCATGAATAGTAACTTGTGAATAGTAACTCATGAATAGTAAACCCGACACAAAAAGGTAGAAATTTCACAATAAAATTCATACCAATATTTTGGTATAATGATATTGAAAGAATAACATTTCTTAAATTTATAAACAATTTATTTTAATTGTTTACACTTTACTAAATAATGCATTTAATTATCCTAAAATGCCAAACTCATAAGATTTCATTACCAATAACCAAAACCCTCATCAAAAATATGCATATACCTCATATAGGATTCTCAAGCCATAAAATCCTATTTTTTAATTTTCTTACTTCACATAACATATTTAATTCATTTTCTCACAACTAGTCTATTTTCATGAAAAATAACAAATCAGTTCCAAAAATATTTCTTTTCTGAGGTTTAGCAGAATATAGTCCCATATTGAACATATATTTTTTTCAGAATTTTTAAAACTCATTTACTATTTTTCATATGGTCAAAACCGCCGAATATTTAGACATTTATCATAAATTGTACTTTTATCCAAAAATTCTAAAATTCACAGAGTACACTAATATTATATAGATATACTTCCAATAAAAATTTCATCAATTTTGGACTTAACCACAAGGAGTTATAAGCGGTTACTTTTAAAATAGTCTTTTCCCGTAAAATTCATAACTCTTAATCTATACATCCAAAAATCACCATTTTTGGAAACAATCAATAAAACTCATCAAAATATCATTTCAATTTTTTCTAGAATTTTCTGAAGTTCAAAAAAATTACGAAACTGAAAATCATAACAACCCTTAAAATCTCTTACTATCCCTTACCTCAAAAGAGCAGTACTTCTGATCGGTATAAGGCTGAAAGAAACTTGCACTGATGAATAGAAACTCTCAAAGTATCTAAATACTCACAAAATATACTCAATAATCTAGAGAGAGAAAGAGAGAAAACTTTTTTCTGGTGTGATTTTCAATTCTAACTTAGTCCTCTATTTATAGGTAAATGTTAGCACGCCGAAGCAGACTTAACCTGTAACCTGATGGCTTTACCTGCTACTATTCTCACCCACCACCTTTGAATAAAAATTTCAGCACATTTTTTCACCAACCAAGAGTGGGGCCCACCAATTCTAGAATTTTCCACCAAAATGATTAACTCCAAAAATTCAACAATTTCTGAACCAGCCATCTCATAAAATTCATAATAAATCATACGTTCATTTTTAACGGTTCAAAATTTGTGGACATATACTCAACTTATATATGTATAACATATCCAAAAATTACTACGATCCAACGGTCGGATTAAAAATTATAACCCCCGCAAAATATCTCAAAAACCCTGATTTTTAATACCTCCATTCCGACAAAAATACTGATAAAAATCTCAACATAACTCCTTCATTTTTAACCACAAAAATATATCCCTCATTTATATCCACATAAAATAAATATTTCCTTATCATATGAATCAATAATTAATTATTCACAAATAATATTACAGAATCACATTTATGACAACCAGGCCGTTTCCAGGAAAGATGGGGCTTTCTAATAAGAATTTCTCCTTACTAGCGCGCAATTAGATGACCAAACCTCTCCTTAGACAGAACTTTCTAGACATTGTCAATAATATTATCTAATAATATTATTCAAATAATATGAATTATTGATCTGATAATGGGAAATACTGTGCAGTGACAATTATTGAAACAACAATAATATAAAATATCAATGCAGCAATTATTGAATCAATAAAATAAATATTGAACAGTAACTACTGTAACAATTATTGAGTAGTTCCTTCTTACGTAAGAATTAATAATTGAAAAAAATACTGTGCAATATCGTGTGCTATTGTGCAACTACGCGTATTACTGTATTTTAACCACCAGGTATTCCAACAGTGTTAACGGTAACAACTACGTCGTTATTTATAAAAACTCAATTTTGTCGTTTTCTTCATCCAATCGCTTTTCGTTATGGGGCCCACAAATAGCTACGCCGTCGTACGAATATTCCCTGACAGAAAGAATATTCCACGACCAAACGAATATTCCCCGACAAAATGAATATTTTATAACCACTTGCTTATTTTGAAAAATATTCATATATCACCCTTAACTTTAACTTTTTATCAATTTAAACAATTACTAAATAGAAAAATTGAATACTTTTATTTCATAAAATTTGGGGTCTTACAATCTCCCCTCCTTATGAAATTTCGTCCTCGAAATTTACGTACCTGGTATTTCAAAGAGTTGAGAATACATTGCTTTCATTTTAGATTCCATCTTCCCTGTCATCATGATTTCTCCATTGCTCATCTCCTGTATTTTAGATATCATTCTAGAATATAGCTTCAAAACAAAGGTTAATTGAACAAATTAACATATCACATAATATCCCGATATTATGACTGACCAACAAATAAGATTAGGTAGGACACACTAGCGAAGGATTTACTCATCTCTCCCCTCCTAGTTATATTTCCCGATCTCCGCCAGAGACCATACCCCTAAGCTCTGATACCACCTGTGACGCCCCCAAAATAGGTCCATTCCATCCAACCCATTCTGAGTCGCCAAATACATGGTACAGAAAATAACTATAACTTTATTACAACAATTGTCGTGCAAAATACAACAACACAT
Organism: Panax notoginseng; assembly: GCA_016801055.1. Taxonomy (NCBI): domain Eukaryota; kingdom Viridiplantae; phylum Streptophyta; class Magnoliopsida; order Apiales; family Araliaceae; genus Panax; species Panax notoginseng. Next base: position 163,175,498 of record CM029015.1, on the reverse strand, counting down.
ATGCCGTGAGTTTGGATACAAATATATACCAAATGTGACATTGGACACCATCATGTGTCAGCACCTCACAAAGGTACCTTACATAAAGGTACAATCAAAAACTAGTTTAGAAACTAGAATCTTTGGGAAGTGCTCAAGGAAACCTTCGCACATGGGAGGCCATGCATCTAGGTTATGATAGATATCATATGGCCACAGATTTATCCTTGGTTGACCCAATAGACCCCAAAGAAAAACAAGAAGATTACTATCATAATCTTCCCAATGGTGAGTCTTCTCTTGACTTATCATTATCTCTACTGTCTCTAATTGAGAATTATACTTCAAACAAACACCAAGATTATATAGGTAGTGCTCGTAGATATACTCAGCAAGTGGATGTGCACAATCCTGTCTAATGATGACACGAGGTTGTATGTCATTAAACATCTTGTATGACAGTGGCAAAACACCCTTCCAACGTTGGGTTCGCTTCACCCTAGATGATTCACCAAATATAACTACTAAATGATGACCACCGTTCTATTCCCCTGTTACCCCCGCTCGACCCAGCTACACTCTTATTACCTGAAAAGAATTGTGAAACAGAAGGGTGAGCAAAACTAGCCCAGTAAAGAATATCATGACTAAAGATAAATAAATTATCAATAGCCTTCAACAGAATTAAATCAGAGATTTAGAACATATGGTAGATGATAAAAAATTTCAACCATAGTTGCAGCAAAACGAGCAAACCATTAGAAGATTCAAATAGACCATAAAGTCTATTATCTTCTCCACATTAAAAGTCCACCAATAATGTTTTATCCCTATAACATTAATCAACAGTTCCTTTTCACAATTATATGAATAACTCATAATCATAATTGTAATTCTAAATTCCTCTTCGCATCTAGGACGAAGATAATTTTCCTCACATGTCTTTACCTGAAACATCAAAGATCATGGTTATACCAAATCACAGTTCCTGTTCATAATCATATTAATAAATTCATCTTTGCACTACAGGCCAACGATATTCGTCAACAGTTCATCTTTGCACTACTAGCCAAAGATATTCAACAACAGGTCATCTTTGCACTACGGGCCAAAGATATTCATCAACAATTCATCTTTGCACTACAGGCCAAAGATATTCCTCAACAGTTCATATTTGCACTACTGGCTAAAGATATTCAACAACAGGTCATCTTTGCACTACGGGCCAAAGATATTCATCAACAATTCATCTTTGCACTACAGGCCAAAGATATTCCTCAACAGTTCTTATTTGCAGTACAGGCCAAATATATTCATATCTCAAAGAAATATATAATCATTTCAAAATTTATATAAACAATAATTATAACCATGTTGATCATTTCACCTTTGCACGTAAGCTAAAGATATTCATTTATAAATTCAATGGTCATGATCATACCAGTCAACAATTCAACTTTGCACTACTGGCCAAAGGGAACCCATAGTCATGATCATACCAAAAATCTATCCATCTTTACACTCAAGTCAAAGAGAAATATCATCATTAGGGTTTAAAAAATGTAATATATGATAATGAAATCAATATAATCAACATATAGATTTAATCTCAAGAGTAATATTCATAACTCAACTATAATTTGGTCAGAAAAAGAAACTAATTTTGTCATGAATAGTAACTCGTGAATAGTAACCCATGAATAGTAACTCGTGAATAGTAACTCATGAATAGTAAACCCAACACAAAAAGTTAGAAATTCCACAATAAAATTCATACCAATATTTTGGTATAATGATATTGAAAGAATAACATTTCTTAAATTTATAAATAATTTATTTTAATTGTTTACACTTTACTAAATAATGCATTTAATCATCCTAAAATGCCAAACTCATAAGATTTCATTACCAATAACCAAAACCCTCATCAAAAATATGCATATACCTCATATAGGATTCTCAAGCCATAAAATCCTATTTTCCAATTTTCTTACTTCACATAACATATTTAATTCATTTTCTCATAACTAGTCTATTTTCTTGAAAAATAACAAATCAGTTCCAAAAATATTTCTTTTCTGGAGTTTAGCAGAATATAGTCCCATATTGAACATATATTTTTCTCAGAATTTTTAAAATTTATTTACTATTTTTCATATGGCCAAAATCGCCGAATATTTAGACATTTATCATAAATTGTACTTTTATCCAAAAATTTTGAAATTCACAGAGTACACTAATATTATATAGATATACTTCCAATAAAAATTTCATCAATTTTAGAGTTAACCACAAGGAGTTATAAGCGGTTACTTTTAAAATAGGCTTTTCCCGTAAAATTCATAACTCTTAATATATACATCCAAAAATCACCATTTTTGGACACAATCAATAAAACTCATCAAAATATCATTTCAATTTTTTCTAGAATTTTCTGAAGTTCAGAAAAATTACAAAACTAAAAATCATAACAACACTTAAAAATCCCTTACTATCCCTTACCTCAAAAGAGCAGTACTTCTGATCGGTATAAGGCTGAAAGAAACTTGCATTGATGAATAGAAACTCTCAAACTATCTAAATACTCACAAAATATACTCAATAATCTAGAGAGAGAAAGAGAGAAAACTTTTTTCTGGTGTGATTTTCAATTCTAACTTAGCCCTCTATTTATAGGAAAATGTTAGCACGCCGAAGCAGACTTAACCTGCAACCTGATGGCTTTCCCTGCTACTATTCCCACCCACCACCTTTGAATAAAAATCTCAGCATATTTCTTCACCAACCAAGAGTGGGGCCCACCAATTCTAGAATTTTCCACCAAAATGATTAACTCCGAAAATTCAACAATTTCTGAACCAGTCAGCTCGTAAAATTCATAATAAATCATACGTTCATTTTTAACGGTTCAAAATTTGTGGACATATACTCAACTTATATATGTATAACATATCCAAAAATTACCACGATCCAACGGTCGGATTAAAAATTATAACCCCCGCAAAATATCTCAAAAATCCTAATTTTTAATACCTCCATTCCGACAAAAATACTGATAAAAACCTCAACATAACTCCTTCATTTTTAACCACAAAAATATATCCCTCATTTATATCCACATAAAATAAATATTTCCTTATCATATGAATCAATAATTAATTATTCACAAATAATATTACAGAATCACATTTATGACAACCAGGCCGTTCCCAAGAAAGATGGGGCTTTCCAATAAAAATTTCTCCTTACTGGCGCGCAATTAGATGACCAAACATCTCCTTAGACAGAACTTTCTAGACATTGCCAATAATGTTATCTAATAATATTATTCAAATATTATGAATTATTGATCTGATAATGAGAAATACTGTGCAGTGACAATTATTGAAATAATAATAATATAAAATATCAATGCAGCAATTATTGAATTAATAAAATAAAATATTGAACAGTAACTACTGTAACAATTATTGAGTAGTGCCTTCTTACGTAAGAATTAATAATTAAAAAAAATATTGTGCAATACCGTATGCTATTGTGCAACTACGCGTATTACTGTATTTTAACCACCAGATATTCCAACAGTGTTAACGGTAACAACTACGCCGTTATTTATAAAAACTCAATTTTGTCGTTTTCTTCATCCAATCGCTTTCCTTTATGGGGCCCACAAATAGCTGCGCCGTCGTACGAATATTCCCCGACAGAAAGAATATTCCACGACCAAACGAATATTCCCCGACAAAATGAATATTTTATAACCACTTGCTTATTTTGAAAAATATTCATATATCACCCTTAACTTTAACTTTTTATCAATTTAACCATTTACTAAATAGAAAAATTGAATACTTTTATTTCATAAAATTTGGGGTCTTACACCAGTGGCAAACTTCGGTATGTCAACTGCAGACACTGAAATAACAAGTTTTTACAAGAAATCTCTAACCAACCTTCTTGCAAGAGATCTTTTCTTAATATCAAACATCTTGGTACGAGATAGAAATGATAACTCCAAACTTCATTGCTAATATATAATACTACATTGAGCTGTGACTAGGCTTTTGTGTAACTTGTTTAAAACAGGGTTCTGTATGAAGTCTTTCCGATGTCTTTCTTGATGGAGAAAGCTGGAGGTCAGGCATTTACGGGCAAGGAACGGGTATTTATTCGGAGAACTCTGACATACACAAGTTGCTATTCAATTTGCACTCTTCCATTTTGCTTGATATTTATAACTTCTTCCATAATTCCATTGAGGTTTACCTTTTCAAAAGAAAGTTGAAAGAAAAGGGCACCGATTTTAAGCATTTTTAAGAGGCTCAAACTGAGGATTGTGGCTATGGATCGATTTTTGGCCACCATATCTAGACCCTTCCTCTATTTTGAGATCAAATGTTCGCAATTTTAAAAAATTATTCCTACTGCAAAAGAGACTTCCCTATCGCAGTACAATATTGCAGTAGGAGACGTGCCTGTGTTGTTGTAGGCAAGTCTCCTACCGCAAGACTAGGTTGTTGCAGGAGAGTTTTATTTTTAAATTGTGACTGTCAAATCTAAAGTTGAAAGATGTGATGGCCATATAAGGTCTTATAGTTACCATTTGATATGGATCAGCTCCTATATATATATATATATATATATATATATATATATATATATATATATATATATATATAGCCCTTCACATGCGGGCGTCCGCATGCGGGTTTCAAAAAACAATTCATTAGTATACTTATTTTGAGGAGAAAAGAGGTAGCCCACTAACTTGATCAAAACCAAGAAAATGAGGAAAAGTAAAAGAAATGTTAACGCCACTCACCCTACTAGGTTGATATGAAGAAGAGATTGAGACTTGAAAGAAGAAAAAGGACAAGCTTTTATATATATATATATATATATATATATATATATATATATATATACAGTCCATTTCTTAAGCTCACCCTTATTGAGCTCACCCTGTCTTTCTTTTTTTTTATAAAAAAAACATAACTAATAAAAAATGTATAATAATTTTTGGAATTGAAAGTTTTAAAAAAAAAGTGTTTTGGGTGTGATTTGGGTACATATAACAAAACAGTGTTGTACAGACTGTATAACACTGTTTTGTTATATGTACTCAAATCACACCCAAAACACTTTTTTTAAAAAAACTTTCAATTCCAAAAACTATTATACATTTTTTATTAGTTATGTTTTTTTTTTTAAAAAGGCAAGGTGAGCTCAATAAGGGTGAGCTTAAAATCCTTGCTCTATATATATATATATATATATATATGGGATCCAATCAATGACAATCGGTTGCCAAATCACTATTCATGGCAACCAACTTGTCATCCGTAGATCAATTTAATAAAAGGCTGATATTGAAACAATTTTTTACTTAGTTGCTACATATTGATCCGACTTCTAATTTAATAAGTGAGCCACAGCTGGTCAAACACATGTGTAAATAGGTCCCATTTTGTGATCTTTTATATTAAAAAAAGAGAACCGCTACACCATGTAGCGGCTTGTGGTTTAAAATATTTTATTTTATTTACATTCCTTCCGTTGTCCCATTATTAAGTCACTTGCTCTCTTGGTGTCAAGAGAAAAAGAGAACTGCGACACCATGTAACGGCTTGGGGTTTACAATATATTTTTTTAAAATTCCTTCCATTGTCCCATTATTAAGTCACTTGCTCATTTGGTGTTAAAAAAAACCCATACACCATGTAGCGGTTTGGGGTTTAAAATATTATTTTTTTATTACATTCCTTCCATTGTCTCATTATTAAGTCACTTGCTCACTTGGTGTTAAAAAAAAGTAGAAGAGAACCGCTACACCATGTAGTGGCTTGGGGTTTAAAATATAATTTTTTTAAATTCCTTCCCTTATCCCATTATTAAGTCACTTGCTCATTTGTTGTTAAAAAAAAAACCACTACACCATGTAGTGTCTTGGGGTTTAAAATATTTTTTTTAAAATTCCTTTAATTATCTCATTATTAAGTCACTTGCTCACTTGTTAAAAAAAAAAAAAAGAACCGCTACACCATGTAGCGGCTAGGTGTTTAAAATATTATTTTTTTTGAATTCCTTCCATTGTCCGATTATTAAGTCACTTGTTGTTAGAAAAAAGATTTCTTTTTAAAAAAATAATCCGACTTTATAATAATAATAATAATATTATTATTATTATTTAAATATTAAACTTATAATAAACTATGGAAGATTAATGGGGGAATGATCTAAAATTCTCAATAATTTACGAAATGTTTGATTTAATAAAACAAAACTATATAAAATATTAATTGAATTGAAAGTAATAATAATAATAATAATAATAATAATAATCTTATGTTGTTGTTTTATTATTATTATTACTATTATTATTATTATTATTATTGTTATTGTTGTTATTTTTAATAATATTAATATTATTTTGTATATGAATAATTTCACTTATCTTCCGATGCCAAGCCCATGAATTAGCTTTTAGGGTTGAGTTCTACCCGAGTCTGTTACACCCAACAATATTTGCTTCATCTAGTTCAAGTCCGCAATAGTAGGGATTGCCTGTGCCAAAGAACAAATAAATACTTAACTTATCAAAATTAATCCTCTGGCCCGGAAAGCCAAACTATGCTTCTGGACAAACTGGTCAAGACCCTCACTTTCCCTGGAACCAACAAGACCCAAAGAGCTATAAGAACTATTTATTCAGTTATTAGTAATTGGAATTGCATTAAAGTTGCCCTTACTTTCATTAAAACTAACATGAATTCAGATTGGTTGCAGAAGTACATTTCAAATTCTACAGTTGTTCCAAATTCCAAAACCCAAATCGAGGGGATCAATTCCATTTCCGAAGGACAGACATATCTAGTATAATAAAAATAGTGAAAAGTGAAATTACATGAAAGTTGAAACTTCGACTTTTACCTCTTTATCTGGAATAGTAGGAGTGGAGAGCTCATGTTCTCTATGTTTCCAGAAACAAAAAGGTTTCTTGTTTCAACAAAAGCAATTTGACTTCCAAAGTAATGAAATATAAAGTATTTTCAAGAAACTGAGATTAATTCTGTTAATAACATTATAATTGCCGTACAAAAGTCTAAATACACAAGACTTTTTCAGAAAAAAGATTTTTACTTTTCTGATATTTCTCCCAAGTGAAGGTTGAAGGCAGTAAGCACAAGTAAAGAACTTTGATATTCTGAAATGTCACCGTAACATGTCCCATTAGGAATGCCAATAATAATCGCATCATATAATCCCAAGAACATTACCTTTTAACAATGATATCTAATCCAGCTGCCTTAACTTTAAGTAAAGATCACCCAAGATCATTGAGTATATAACAACAGAACACTGGGTAAGTTTGGGTAGGATTTGCCATCAGAATTGCTTTATATACTGACATGTCTCATGCAATCTAACACTCATATTTTCACATATTAACTTCGTCTGTATGGTTTCCGAACAGAATGGGAAACAGAAGCAGCTGGCATTATCCCCTAAAATTAACTCTTCATTCCATACATATAAGAGCATTCACATTAGTTTATTTATTTCTATCCCTATTTGATGCTGACTCATTCTGCAAGATAGAAATTTAATTTTTTTTTAATATGTACCTAACAGATTTCTTATATTTATTTCTTAAGAGCATTCACAATAGTTTCTTTATCTCTATCCCTACTATGTAGTGATGTTGACTCATTCTGTAAGATAGAGACTTAATTTTTCAATATGTACCCAACAGATTTTTTATATTTATTTCTTAAATAATAAAATTTAAAATTTAAAAGTTAAAATTTGAAAGTTCCAACAACGTTGTAACTACAACCTCTTGTTTTTAATTATAAAATTGTTATTATTTTATTAATTTTTTAAAAGAAAGTATTTGATATTTTTAAATATAAAATTATTAAGTTTGAGAATGCATCAAATTGACTAATAAAAATTAATAATAATCTTATAATTTATAAAAGAGAGTATAATTTATCAATTGTATTCCACTATAAAATAATTTTTATTTTGTTTTAAATTTTAAGTAATTTATGGAGTGAGTATTGAATGAATTATAGTTGCAAATGTACATAAGATCACTATAAACTTTTAAAAAAGTTAATTTACGAAATTTTTAAATTTAAATTTAATATGATTCATTTAAATTTTAAAAATAATAAAATTTATAATTAATAGTAATTTTATAATATTTATAATTATATTGACATGAATTAAATAAATTTATATCAATTTTAAACTTGAATACGTTTAAAATTAATTTTTAAAAAATAAGTCAATATTAATTTTATAATTTGAAAATGAATATGAATTGGATAATGATTGATAATTTGTCCACTTAAATGATGTGTGAAATGTCATATTGCATACACAGAGAACGATGTTTTGAATCCCTCATCCTGAGGAGTAAAATCCTATATATAGATTGAAATAGAGCATTCACAATAATTTCTTTATCTCTATCCCTACTATGTAGTGATGTTGACTCATTCTGCAAGATAGAAATTCAATTTTTTCAATATGTACTCAACAGATTCCTTATATTTATTTCTTAAGAGTATTCACAATAATTTTTTTATCTCTATCCCTACTCTTTAATGATGTTGACTCATTCTGCAAGATAGAGATTCCATTTTTTCAATATGTACCCGACAGATTCCTTATATTTATTTTGAAATGTAAAAGTTAAAATTTAAAAATTCCAACAGTTTTAATCGTTGCAACTACAACCTCTTGTTTTTAATTATAAAATCGCTATTAATTTATTAATATTTTTAAAGTAAGTATTTGATATTTTTAAATTTAATCAATACATATTGTAACTTATTTAGAAAAAATATACTACTACAATTTTTAGCAAAATTATTATGTTTGAGAATGTATTTAATTGACTTATAAAAATTAATAATAATTTTATAATTTCTAAAAGAGAGTATAATTTATCATTTGTATTCCACTGTAAAATAACTTTTATTTTGTTTTAAATTTTAAATAATTTATGGAGTAAATATTGAATGAATTGTAGCTGCAAATGTACATAAGATCAATATTAACTTTTAGAAAGTTAATTTGTAATATTTTTAAATTTAAATTTAATATGATTCATTTAAATTTTAAAAATAATAAATTTTATAATTAATAGTACTTTTATAATATTTATAATTATATTGACATGAATTAAATAAATTTATATAAATTTTAAATTTGAATACGTTTAAAGTTAATTTTTAAAATATAAGTCAATATTAATTTAATAATTTGAAAATGAAGATGAGTTGGATAATGATTGATGAGTTGTCCACTTAAATGAGGGTGTGAAATATAATTTTGCATACATAGAGAAACAATCTTTGGATTCCCTCATCCTGAGGAGTAAAATCCTATATAGAGATTAAAATAGAAAATTAAATAAGGATAAGGAAGTAATGTTGGATAATAATTTCTTGATATATTCTTCAAAATTGGGGATAGAAAGTCTATGGGAGAAACTGTTGTGAATGCAAGAGTATTCACAACAGTTTCTTTATCTCTATCTCTACTTTGTATTGATGTTGGCTCATTCTGCAAGATAGAGATTCAATTTTTCAATATGTACCAATCAGATTTCTTATATTTATTTTTTAAGAGTATTCACAATAGTTTCTTTATCTCTATCCCTACTATATAGTGATGTTGACTCATTCTGCAAGACAGAGATTCCATTTTTTTAATATGTACCCAACAGATTCCTTATATTTATTTTTAAATAATTAAATTTAAAAATTAAAAATTAAAATTTGATAGTTTCAACCGTCAACACATGATGTTTTTGACCGTTGTAACTACAACCTCTTGTTTTTAATTATAAAATTGCTATTAAATTATTAATTTTTTTAAAGTAAGAATTTGATCTTTTTAAATTTAATCAATACATATTGTAACTAATTTAGAAACAAAATACTACTACAAGTTTTAGCAAAATTATTAATTTGAGAATGCATCAAATTGACTTATAAAAATTAATAATAATCTCATAATTTATAAAAGAGAGTATAATTTATCAATTGTATTCCACTATAAAATAACTTTTATTTTGTTTTAAATTTTAAGTAATTTATGAAGTGGGTATTGAATGAATTGTAGCTGCAAATGAACATAAGATCAATATTAACTTTTAAAAAGTTAATTTGTGATATTTTTAAATTTAAATTTAATATGATTCATTTAAATTTTGAAAATAAATAATTTTATAATTAATAGTGCTTTTATAATATTTATAATTATATTGACAAAAATTAAATAAATTTATATCAATTTTAAATTTGAATACGTTTGAAATTAATTTTTAAAAAATAAGTCAATATTAATTTTATAATTTAAAAATAAAGATGAGTTGGATAATGATTGATGATTTTTCCACTTAAATGAGGGTGTGAAATGTCATTTTGCATACATAGAGAACGGTCTTTTGACTCCCTCATCCTGACGAGTAAAATTCTATATAGAGATTGAAATAGAGAATTAAATAAGGATAAGGAAACTGTTGGATAATACTTTGTTGATATATTCTTCAAAATTAGGGATAGAAAGTCTATTGGAAAAACTGTTGTGAATGCTCTTAGAGCATTCACAATAGTTTCATTATCTCTATCCCTACTCTGTGGTGATGTTGACTCATTCTACAATACATCATTTATTCCAAAATTCCTCCAAAAACCCTTGCCTTAATCCATGCACATGAATACCTATTTGTACATTATAAATAGAGCAATTAGGTTAAGTCCTAATAGCTTATTTACTTCTCCATCACTTGATATCTCTTGTTTTCTTCATTATCATAGAGAAAAATAAACCTCTTCAAGCTCAAAGTTACCTTAAAATGTCATTAGGTCAATGGTTTTCATACCTTTCATGCCTTTCTCTCTTCATGGGAGTGGCAATAGCAAATACCAGAGTATATCGTCCAACCTACAACATGGAATCTAGTCAAAATTTCCAAACAATCTATGTTGATCCATCCGGCCATGGAAATTTCTCCAATATTCAATCGGCCATCGACTCCGTTCCGTCAAACAACAAGAACTGGATTTGTATTTACATCCGTGCTGGTACTTACCAGTAATGCTTAATGAATTTAATAGCTTTATAAACTCTATGATCAACTATTTTGTTGTAGTTTTATTGTATTAGTTAACGTGTTTATTTATTTATTTTCTTAAGAATGGGAGGCATCCGGTTATCATGAAGTTAACTTCATGGTAAGTTGGTCAATTAATTAATACAATGTTGACACGTAGAGAGCGATATCATCTCCCGCCTGTGTGTTGACATTGTATTGGTCAATTAATCAAAGTTAACTTCATGCTAACCACTCGCGAACAGGAGATACATGATTGCTCATATTTTATTTTTTATGTTATGCAGAGAACAAGTTAAGATCCCTTTCGACAAGCCTCTCATATATCTCCAAGGAGAAGGAGAGGCAAAAACTAGTATTGTTTGGAATTCTAGTGAGTCGATTTCAACAAGTGCTACTTTTAGTGTTTCTGCTGATAATATTGTTGCTAAAGACCTTACATTTGTGGTATGAAAAAGAAAAATCTTTATTCATTTATGTTTTTTATTAAATTCACATGGAAGATTAATCACCACTGTAAGACCCCAACTTATTAATGAATAAAATCAAATTTTCTCTAAATATTATTATAATAAGGGGTTAATTTGATATAATACTTTGGTTATGGGTGAAATGTGCAAATTTTGTAAAATAAGCAAGTGGTTATAAAATATTTATTTTTGGTCGGTGAATATTCGGTTGGTCGTGGAATATTCTTGCTGTCGGGGAATATTCGTACGACGACGCAGCCTTGTGTGGGCCCCATAACGGGAAGCGATTGGATGAAGAAAACGACAAGTATAAGTTGTTTATAAATAACGGCGTAGTTGTTACCGTTAATACTGTTGGAATACCCGGTGGTTAAAATACAGTAGCACACGGTATTGCACCAATTATTGATTCTTACGAAAGAAGGCACTACTCAATAATTGTTACAGTAGTTATTGTTCAATATTTTTTTTATTGATTCAATAATTGTTGCATTGATATTTTATATTATTGTTGTTTCAATAATTGTTGCTGCACAGTATTTTCCTTTATCAGATCAATAATTCATATTATTTGAATAATATTATTAGATAACATTATTGGTAATGTCTAGAAAGTTCTGTCTAAGGAGAGGTTTGGTCATCTAATTGCGCGCCAGTAAGGAGAAATCCTTATTGGAAAGCCCCCTCTTTCCTGGGAACACCCTGGTTGTCATAAATGTGATTCTGTAATATTATTTGTGAATAATTAATTATTGATTCATATGATAAGGAAATATTTATTTTATGTGGATATAAATGAGGGATATATTTTTGTGGTTAAAAATGAAGGAGTTAATGTTGAGGTTTTTGTCAGTATTTTTGTCGGAATGGAGGTATTAAAAATCAGAGTTTTTGAGATAGTTTGCGGGGGTTATAATTTTTAATCCGACCGTTGGATCGTGGTAATTTTTGGATATGTTATACATATATAAGTTGAGTATATGTCCACAAATTTTGAACCGTTAAAAATGAACGTATGATTTATTACGAATTTTACAAGATGACTGGTTCAGAAATTGTTGAATTTTCGGAGTTTATCATTTTGGTGGAAAATTCTAGAATTGGTGGGCCCCACTTGTGGTTGGTGAAGAAATGTGCTGAATTATATTTCAAATGTGGTGGGTGGGAATAGTAGCAGGTAAAGCCATCAGGTTGCAGGTCAAACCTACCAAAATTTTCCTATAAATAGAGGGCTAAGTTAGAATTCAAAATCACACCAGAAACAAGTTTTCTCTCTTTCTCTCTCTAGATTATTGAGTGTATTTTGTGAGTATTTAGATACTTTGAGAGTTTCTATTCATCAGAGCAAGTTTCTTTCAGCCTTATACCGGTATTCCGACCAGAAGTACTGATATTTTGAGGTAAGGGATATTATTTTCTTCTTAAATGATATTATTTTCTTCAATATCATTATGCTGAAATATTGATATGAGTTTTTATCAAATTTGGAACTTTTTGTGTCGGGGTTACTATTCATGTATACGGCACTATTCACGTATACGGCACTATTCACGAATACGGCACTATTCACCGAAAAATAAAATTTTTCCTTTTTGTCCAAGATGTCTATTATGGTTACTATCTTTGATTGTATCCATGTTTTGATCTTTATTTTTGAATTCTGCTTCACAATTGATTATTATGAAGTATTATTGATCTTGGATAAACTGTTATACGAGTCCCTACTATTTGTCCTTCTGTCTCATTGGATTCGTTTTCTTTAAGATATTTTTCATCATCCTCAGTCTTAAATGATGATATTACTGAATATCTTTGGCCTGTAGTGCAAAGATGCATGATTACTTGATGAATATCTTTGGCCTGTAGTGCAAAGATGAACAGGTGTTGAGATGAACATGACTGACAGGTGATACAAATGAATATCTTTGGCCTGTAGTGCAAAGATGAATATTTGGATAAAGATGATTATTAATTTATGTTACAGGGATAAAATATTGATGATGGACTTTTAAATCTTAGAAGATAGTAGAATTCTTTCTCTACTTGACTCTTCTAATGGTTTGCTGTTTCCGCTGCAGTTGTTGATCTAAAACTTGTTGTCGATTATATTCTATCAGATTTTTCCCTGTTGAAGACTAACGATAATTTGTTTGTATATTATCTTAGTCATAATATTCTTTACTGGGCTAGTTGAGCTCACCCTTTTCCTTTTTGTTCCATTTTTCTTCTCAGGAGGTGAGAACATAGCAGGATCTAGTCGGGGTATGGAGTGATGGTTCTAGAAAGATGTTTTAGCAGTCCTCACTATTTCTGTAAAATAGTGTTTGAATAATTGTAATGAGGATTTATTTGAGTGTGGATATTGTCTAGAAGACAATATTGGTATTTAAACTCACAGTATGTGTTGTCGTATTTTGCACGACAATTGTATTATTGAAGTTGTAGTTTGTTTTCTGTACCATGTATTTGGCGACTCAGAATGGGTGTTGTATACCTATTTTGGGGGCGTCACAGTTGGTATCAGAGCTTAGGGATATGATCCCTGGCTGAGATGTGAGACAAGAACTAGGAGGGAAGAGACGGGGAATTCCTTCACTAGTATGACTTGACTAAGTTTATTTGGTGTTTATTTGGTCGGTCAGAGTATAGGGATAATATATGACATGACTATTAACCCTTGTTTTATGGCAGTATTTAAGAATGGCAGCTGAGAACGTTAATAATGGAGTGAATCAGACCGTGGAAACACATTTGATCACCACCCAGGGGAACGTGCAACAGGAAGGCAATATTCCTCCTGTAAACAACGTTACCGAGCAAACGATGAATGATGGAATGTTTAGGAGCTTTTTGCAGTTCATGCAAAATCAGACGAGGGAGACTCGTGTGCAGAATACGGGTGGAAATGATAACGCGCGGTTTGTCACAGCTAAGTAATTCAAAGAATTGGGACCACCAGAATTTAAGGGAAAGCCGGATCCGATCATGGCGGAAACGTGGGTCAAGCAAATTACCAAGATATTCGATGTCTTGGGATGCACGGAGGAACAAAAGGTTCCATTCGCCACCTTTATATTCCGCGGTGAGGCAGACTACTGGTGGGAGTCTGTGAAGCGTACCCAGCCTGACGCACTCAACATGTCCTGGGAAACATTTCAAAAACTGTTCAATGACAAGTACTTTCCTGAAAGTATTCGTCATATGAAGGAGGTAGAGTTTATCAGACTGGAACAAAACAACATGACGGTGTCCCAGTACGAGGCGAAGTTTGCAGAGTTATCCAGGTTTGCACCTCATTTGGTCGAAAATGAGGAACGAATGACAAGGATGTTTCTGAGAGGTCTAAAACCCGAGATTCGACAATATCTTATCTCTCATAAATTTTCTTTATATTCAGATGTTGTAAATAGGGCTCAATTATTAGAGCGAGATAATGAGTATGTGCAACCGAGGGACCACAACCAGGGTCATACCGGTGGCGGCAGTCATCGAAGCAATGAAAACCAGCAGGGAGGAAAGCATTCAGACAAAAGTGGTAACCACTCTGGTGGTAATCGTGGTCGTGATAATAGAAGGAGCGAGTCGAGAGGAGATTTCAAGAAGAGAAGGTACAACAATGATAACGTGAAGACGTCAGCACAAACATCAACTGTTTCTAGGGGAGGAGAACGACCACTGGTCGTATGTTACAAATGTGGGAAAGAGGGACATATCAGCCCAAACTGCCCACAACAATCTAAGGTATGTTATAACTGTGGAAAGGAGGGTCATATAGCTCGAGAGTGTTCTGTAGTAAAACCAAGTTCAGTGGGGATGGTGACTCCAAAAGCTGTCCCGGATAAGTCGAAATCAGCGGTTCCTGGAAGGGCGTTTGTCGTTACTGGCCAAAACGCGAGAAACCCGAACGAGGTGATCACGGGTAAGCTAATCTTGAATTCTTGCGAAGTTTATACTTTACTAGATACCGATTCTACCCATTCTTTTATCTCTCCTGCTTGTGCTTGACTCCGGAGAAATTGGACTTTGACTTATCTGTTGAAACTCCGTTAGGAGAAACTTTCATTACATCCACTGTTTATAAATCTTGTTTGATCCAAGTTGGAACCATCACATTACCTGTTGACCTTATCTCTTTAAAGATACTTGCTTTTGATGTGATTTTAGAGATCGATTGGTTAACTACTCATCATGCCAAATTGATTACTTTTGTAAGGTTGTTAGTTTTCATATTCCTAAGCAACCTGCTATTCAAATTTAAGCAACCAAACCATTGAAGTTAAACTCTTTCATATCAAGCCGTAAAGTCATTCGTTTATTGAAAAACGAATGTCAAGCTTTCTTAGATATGTTATGGACTTGAATAAAAATACGTCAGATTTGAATTGTTAGTAAATCCCTGACGTATTTCCTGAAGAATTTCTTGGCCTACGCGTGATATTGAAATTTGTATCATCTTTGAATCTGGTACAAAACTCACTTCTAAAAATCGAATGGCTCCTATTGAACTTCAGGAGTTAAAAACCCAACTATAGAAGTTGATAACCGAGCCTCTATCTGGTGATTTTCTTTGTGGAATGCACTAAAGCCAGACTCTCCGTAGGGGACGCCATATTCGTGCGGTAGTAAACTGATAGGTGTCATTGTGACGTGCTATCCAAGGTTGGATTATGAGTCACAGTTGAGAGCAACCTAAGTCAGTAATCGAAATACGTAGCTTTTTAGGCTTAGTTGGTTATTATCGGAGATTCGTTGAAGGATATTCTCGAATCGCTATTCCATTAGCGCAGTTGACTCGGAAAGATACAAAATTTGTATGGAGTGAGGAATGCGAGAAGAGTTTCCAAGAACTCAAGAGGAGACTCATTTCGGCACCTGTTCTGACAATACCATCTGGTTCGGATGGATTTGTTATCTACAGCGATGCTTCAGGCAAAGGGTTAGGATGTGTTCTCATGCAACATGGGAAAGTCATAGCCTATGCCTCACGACAACTCAAAGAATATGAGAGGAATTATCCTACTCATGATTTGGAGTTGGCAGCAGTCGTTTTTGCGTTGAAGATCTGGAGACACTACCTGTATGAGGAGAAAGTGGAGATCTATACAGATCATAAAAGCCTCAAATATTTCTTCACCCAAAAGGAACTCAACATGCGGCAGCGACGTTGGCTCGAGCTGTTGAAAGATTACGATCATATCATCCAATATCATCCTGGAAAAGCAAACGTAGTAGCTGACGCATTGAGTAGAAGATCATATGCGGGTACGAGTGTAATATTGTTAACACAAAGGCCCATTTTGTATGACTTACAAAGGATGGAGATAGAGATGAAGGCTCCAAGTACCCACATGATGATATCAAATATACGAGTAGAACCGACTTTAATCGA
Source organism: Panax notoginseng (assembly GCA_016801055.1). Classification (NCBI taxonomy): domain Eukaryota; kingdom Viridiplantae; phylum Streptophyta; class Magnoliopsida; order Apiales; family Araliaceae; genus Panax; species Panax notoginseng. The sequence continues at coordinate 163,158,526 of CM029015.1, read as the reverse complement.
TAAAGTTAAAGCTGCTCAAGCTACGGACATGGAGCTGATGCGTATGAAGAAGAAAGTGCAAGAAGGTGCTATTCCAGAAGCAAGAATCGATGAAGAAGGAATACTTCGAGTCAACTCCAGACTTTGTGTTCCTAACGATTTTGACTTGAAGCATAGAATAATGATGGAGGCACACAACACACCATTTGCAATCCATCCTGGGAGTACCAAAATGTATCACGATCTTCGACATACATTTTGGTGGAGCAATATGAAAAGAGAGATCGCGGAGTTTATCTCGAGGTGTTTAACTTGTCAACGTGTAAAGGCGGAGCATCAAGTGCCAAAGGGTCCATTGCAACCACTTGAGATCCCGAAATGGAAGTGGGAACACATTACTATGGATTTTGTTACGGGTCTTCCCAAGGTTTCTCAAGGCATAGATGCGATTTGGGTTATTGTTGATAGATTAACCAAATCCGCTCATTTCTTGCCGATACGTGAGACTTATTCCCTTGAACGTCTTGCTAGTATGTACGTGAACGAGATTGTGAGATTGCATGGCATGCCAGTATCCATAGTTTCGGATCGTGACCCAAGATTCACTTCACGATTTTGGGTTAGCTTGCAGAAAGCTATAGGCACGGATTTACGATTCAGTTCGGCATACCATCCTCAAACGGACGGACAATCAGAGAGGACTATTCAAACTCTTGAAGATCTATTAAGACTTTGTGTCCTAAATCTCAAAGGGAGTTGGGATAAGTACCTACCATTGGTGGAATTCTCCTACAACAACAGTTATCAGGCGAGCATAGGTGTGGCTCCATTCGAGGCGTTGTATGGAAGAAAATGTCGTTCTCCAGTATGCTGGGACGAGGTGGGTGAAGCAACATTATTGGGACCAGAGTTGGTACGCATTACTACAGAGAAGATCCAAACGATTCGACAACGTATACAAACGGCACAGGATCGACAAAAGAGTTATGCGGATCTTCATCGGAAGGACGTGGAATTTAATATTGGGGATCATGTATTATTACGTGTTGCACCATGGAAGGGAGTTACAAGATTTGGGAAGAGAGGAAAGCTCAATCCAAGATTTGTTGGTCCATTTGAGATTCTTGAGCGAATAGGAAATGTGGCATATAGACTCGTATTACCTCTTAGTATGTCTCGTGTTCATAATGTTTTTCACATATCTATGCTTCGTAAATATGTTAAAGACCCGAACCACATTATTGAGTTAGAACCAGACGAGATAGCTGAAGATTTAACGTACGAGGAGGTACCTGTTAAGATCTTGGATAGGAAAGAGCATGTCCTACGCACGAAGGTTATACCACAAGTTAAGGTTTTGTGGAGAAACCATGCTATTGAAGAAATGACCTGGGAGTTGGAATCAAAAATGAAAGTGAGGTATCCTCACCTTTTTGAAACATCAGGTACGTACGCCAATTTCGAGGACGAAATTTCATAAGGAGGGGAGGTTGTAAGACCCCAACTTATTAATGAATAAAATCAAATTTTCTCTAAATATTATTATAATAAGGGGTTAATTTGATATAATACTTTGGTTATGGGTGAAATGTGCAAATTTTGCAAAATAAGCAAGTGGTTATAAAATATTTATTTTTGGTCGGTGAATATTCGGTTGGTCGTGGAATATTCTTGCTGTCGGGGAATATTCGTACGACGACGCAGCCTTGTGTGGGCCCCATAACGGAAAGTGATTGGATGAAGAAAACGACAAGTATAAGTTGTTTATAAATAACAGCGTAGTTGTTACCGTTAATACTGTTGGAATACCCGGTGGTTAAAATACAGTAGCACACGGTATTGCACCAATTATTGATTCTTACGAAAGAAGGCACTACTCAATAATTGTTACAGTAGTTATTGTTCAATATTTTTTTTATTGATTCAATAATTGTTGCATTGATATTTTATATTATTGTTGTTTCAATAATTGTTGCTGCACAGTATTTTTCTTTATCAGATCAATAATTCATATTATTTGAATAATATTATTAGATAACATTATTGGCAATGTCTAGAAAGTTCTGTCTAAGGAGAGGTTTGGTCATCTAATTGCGCGCCAGTAAGGAGAAATCCTTATTGGAAAGCCCCCTCTTTCCTGGGAACACCCTGGTTGTCATAAATGTGATTCTGTAATATTATTTGTGAATAATTAATTATTGATTCATATGATAAGAAAATATTTATTTTATGTGGATATAAATGAGGGATATATTTTTGTGGTTAAAAATGAAGGAGTTAATGTTGAGGTTTTTGTCAGTATTTTTGTCGGAATGGAGGTATTAAAAATCAGGGTTTTTGAGATAGTTTGCGGGGGTTATAATTTTTAATCCGGCCGTTGGATCGTGGTAATTTTTGGATATGTTATACATATATAAGTTGAGTATATGTCCACAAATTTTGAACCGTTAAAAATGAACGTATGATTTATTACGAATTTTACAAGATGACTGGTTCAGAAATTGTTGAATTTTCGGAGTTTATCATTTTGGTGGAAAATTCTAGAATTGGTGGGCCCCACTTGTGGTTGGTGAAGAAATGTACTGAATTATATTTCAAATGTGGTGGGTGGGAATAGTAGCAGGTAAAGCCATCAGGTTGCAGGTCAAACCTACCAAAATTTTCCTATAAATAGAGGGCTAAGTTAGAATTCAAAATCACACCAGAAACAAGTTTTCTCTCTTTCTCTCTCTAGATTATTGAGTGTATTTTGTGAGTATTTAGATACTTTGAGAGTTTCTATTCATCAGAGCAAGTTTCTTTCAGCCTTATACCGGTATTCCGACCAGAAGTACTGATATTTTGAGGTAAGGGATATTATTTTCTTCTTAAATGATATTATTTTCTTCAATATCATTATGCTGAAATATTGATATGAGTTTTTATCAAATTTGGAACTTTTTGTGTCGGGGTTACTATTCATGTATACGGCACTATTCACGTATACGGCACTATTCACGAATACGGCACTATTCACCGAAAAATAAAATTTTTCCTTTTTGTCCAAGATGTCTATTATGGTTACTATCTTTGATTGTATCCATGTTTTGATCTTTATTTTTGAATTCTGCTTCACAATTGATTATTATGAAGTATTATTGATCTTGGATAAACTGTTATACGAGTCCCTACTATTTGTCCTTCTGTCTCATTGGATTCGTTTTCTTTAAGATATTTTTCATCATCCTCAGTCTTAAATGATGATATTACTGAATATCTTTGGCCTGTAGTGCAAAGATGCATGATTACTTGATGAATATCTTTGGCCTGTAGTGCAAAGATGAACAGGTGTTGAGATGAACATGACTGACAGGTGATACAAATGAATATCTTTGGCCTGTAGTGCAAAGATGAATATTTGGATAAAGATGATTATTAATTTATGTTACAGGGATAAAATATTGATGATGGACTTTTAAATCTTAGAAGATAGTAGAATTCTTTCTCTACTTGACTCTTCTAATGGTTTGCTGTTTCCGCTGCAGTTGTTGATCTAAAACTTGTTGTCGATTATATTCTATCAGATTTTTCCCTGTTGAAGACTAACGATAATTTGTTTGTATATTATCTTAGTCATAATATTCTTTACTGGGCTAGTTGAGCTCACCCTTTTCCTTTTTGTTCCATTTTTCTTCTCAGGAGGTGAGAACATAGCAGGATCTAGTCGGGGTATGGAGTGATGGTTCTAGAAAGATGTTTTAGCAGTCCTCACTATTTCTGTAAAATAGTGTTTGAATAATTGTAATGAGGATTTATTTGAGTGTGGATATTGTCTAGAAGACAATATTGGTATTTAAACTCACAGTATGTGTTGTCGTATTTTGCACGACAATTGTATTATTGAAGTTGTAGTTTGTTTTCTGTACCATGTATTTGGCGACTCAGAATGGGTGTTGTATACCTATTTTGGGGGCGTCACAACCACAACTAAATAAGTATTAATTTTATTGTTTTTATTGTGGTTGTTTAACAAATAATATTTCTTTCTTTCCTTTTTAATGTATTAGACATAATATAGTTATATCCACATGGAAGCCAAATACCATTTTGCACTAATTAAGCATAAAATATTTTTGTTCTCTTATTGATAATATCATAACAATAATTATATTATTAGTACGACTTTCAAGTGTCTTTAGAGTAAATTAATGTAAAGTACTATCGCTAAGCGTGTGGTTTCTAACAAATAACTCTATGTTGTTGCTAGTAATAACATTATTTTGTACAAATAACATTGTTATTAATAACTTTATGATGTATAATTCATTATTTTTATTTATTTTATTGTGTGAAATAAACTTATATATCTTTCTCTCCAGAATTCATACAACTCTCCGGCCCACCCAGAAAACCCTAGGAAGCAGCAGTGGCAGGCAGGATTAAAGGAGATAAATGTAGTTTCTATCAATGCTCTTTTGTGGGATTACAAGACACATTGTGGGATGATCAAGGTCGACACTACTTTTATAGTTAAACTATTGTTGGGGCTGTTGATTTCATCTTTGGTGCTGGCCAATCTATTTATGAGGTAAGAATTTTATATATATATATATATATATATATATATATATATATATATATATATATATATATACACACACACACACACACACATATATCTATATCTACACACACACACACATATATATCTATATCTACAAGTTAAAAAATAATAATTGTAAGGAAAAGAAAGGATTATAAAGTTTATAGAGCGGCTGGTGTTGATCCAGTCAAAATGATGTTCTTAGTGTAATAAGTTTTGTTTTTTTGTTAAATAAATTATAAAGAAAGAATATGACAACATCATTTTTTTCTCGATGGTTCATAATATTTTGTACTCTCCTTTAATAGAACATATATTTTTGATATAGATTCTTTAATTTCTCCGAATGTAAAATGACACGTTTTGTATATTAAGACTTGGTACTAAAAAAGCCACTATTTTTAGAGGATTACTTTTATTTAACCTTTAAACAATAAAATATATTATTGACTTATTTAGGTCATCTGTCTTGTACAAAACAGTAGAACATTTTTTTTTCAATGGAATTTATAATTTTGTAGAAAATCTTTTTTTTTATTTATGTGTACTAATAAAAGAATACAATAATATAATAAATTAATTGTATATGCATGCAGAGATGCACCATATCAGTATCAGCAGGATCTCTAAACGGGGTGACCGGATTTATTACGGCACAGGGAAGAACTAACCCGGCCGACACGAACGGATTCGTGTTTAAGGAGTGTAATGTGACCGGAACTGGAAAGGTCTTTTTGGGAAGACCATGGAGAGATTTTGCTAGGGTTTTATACTTCAACTCTAATTTGTCTGACATTATTGTTCCAAGGATGGGATCCTTGGAATTCTGTTAACCGTGAGTAATTTCTCTCACCAAATTATTTTTTGGGAATCAATATTTCCACGAGTGAAAGTGTTAATTTCACAAGTTACTCTCTCGCATGAGAGTGAATCTCCCTTACTATTCATATGATCACGAGCTTGTGAAAATATTAAATTTACTTGTAAAATATCAATTCCCTATTTTTTTTGTAGTCTCCATTCATGGTAAAGTAAATATTTATGTATTATTATGGTTGCGTGTTTAGTTACCAAAATAACATTTGCCGAGCATGGATGCTCCGGAGCCGGATCAGACACTCGAAAGCGCGTTAGGTGGGAAAAGAATTTGAGCGACCATGAATTGCAGCAGCTGACCAGTATTTCTTTCATTGACAATGAAGGTTGGATTAGTCGCCAACCTATCCAGATGTTGGCTTGATCCTAATTACTGGCTAGAACATTTTCGGGTTATTGTGTTAATTACTACAAATATCTACTAGCTTAGTTTTTAAGTGGAGAATAAAATATTGGTGATTTAGCTGGAAATGGTAGAAGAATGAAATGCAAAATTATAAGTGTAATAAGAACTATTTAATGGAAATGGACTTAATTTATCAGTCTTGTTATTTATTTATTTGTATCATTTAACTCATTTTGTGGGTGAATTATATTAAGTAGTTAGAATATAATGACCCCATTTATTTTTATCAAACTCAGGTAATTTGTAATTTAAGTGATTATATATTAACTTCATCATTTTCATAAGAAGAAAAAGAAAATGGCTGGAGAGAGAAGAGGAGATTTTTTTTGGGATCATGAGGTCATGGGTGCATTCTTGCAAAAGGTAAGAATCTTAAATTTTAGTCCAATATAGTAAAAAAAAGAGAGAATCTTTGAGGCATTATTATAAATTTTTACCATTATAATATTTTAATTATTTTTTAATGAATTATTTCAAATACAAATATAAAAAAAATAAATTAACTTATAAAAATTAATAAAAGTTTTATAAAATAGGACAAATGGAGCACATTTTAATACTTTGGGTTGTTTTTGAAAAGAAGAAAAGAAAGAACTAGTATTTCACCTTGGCATTAATGTACTCCCATTTTCATGTATTTTTTAGGGTCCTTAACACTAATATACAATAATTAAAAAATAATTAAAAAAATAAAACACACACAACATAATTACAAAAATAAAACAACACAATAATAAAGTTGCTAAAATCACATATACGTTAGTTACCGACTTTCATATCTAACACTGACTGCTCCTAAATTCAAGCAACCGAAAACGACATGTAACTTTGATATCGGAGAAATCCAAATCTTCTGTCGACGTTTGCCTTTCCACACACCTCTGAGATCGCGACAAACATCTGAGATCGGAGAAGACGAAATAGCATACAAAATCATCAGCAACTTCAAGTTCAGTAACCAAAAACAATCGTACTACAGTGATTGTTGAATACAATATCACAGCAACTTCGATACAAATCTGAACACTGAGGTATGTGAGTTTAAAGTTCGTATATATATATATATATATATATATATAGAACATGAATGATTACAGAAGATGACTCGATACCCAACTTCTTTTTCTACAAATTCTCTTCAGTATACTGACTGTTTTGATTTCAAAATGCATGTAAAAATATGTTTTATATTTTAGTTACTAAGTACATATAAATTAGTTACTGTTTATTATTGATTTGGTTACTATATAATGTTTATTTGGTTGCTGTATACTTTAAATGTTTATTTGGTTACCCCGTGGTTACTATATACTCATATATTGGTTACCTTTCTTAAGTTTTTCGCTCTTTAATTGGTCACAAAGTCAGTATACTGACTGTTTTGATTGCAAAATGAATGTAAAAATATGTTTTATATTCTGGTTACTAAGAACATATAAATTGGTTACTGTTTATTATTGATTTGATTACTGTATAATGTTTATTTGGTTGCTGTATACTTTAAATGTATATTCTACTGATGTTTTTTATATTGATGGTTACTTATTAAATACATTGGTTACCTTCCTGCAACTGTTAGATCTTTAAGTACATATTGATATTTTTTATATTGTTTGTTTTTGCTGTAAAATGCATGTCAAATATGTTTTATGTTATGGATACTAAGTAAATATATGTTGGTTATTGTCTAATCTCGATTTGGTTAGTATATAATTCTGACTTGTTTACTGTGTAATATTACCATGGTTACTACATAATATTACTGTGTTTTATACTGATTTTTTTATATTGATGGTTACTGATTAACTATATTAGTTACCTTCATACACCTGTTAGTCTTTAATTTGTAACAAAGTCATTACTAATTGTTTTGGTTGTAAAATGAATGTAAAAATATTTTTTATAATATTGGCTACTAATTACATATATCTTGTTTACTGTATAATATGTATTTAGATATTGTAAGGTGTTTATTTGGTTACTCTATAATGTTATTGAGTTTTATAATTATTTCTTTTATATTGGTTGTTACTTATTGACTACATTGGTTACCTTCATACAACTGTTAATCTGATTATATATATATTGGTTGTTCTGTAATATTTAATTGGTTACAGAATAATGTTTATTTGGTTGCAGTGACAATTTGACAATCTCTGTCAAGTTTGAAGTGTCGGATGTGGGCATTTTCGGAGCCTAATTTCATTGGAAACGGGTCAACGATCCAAAGTCACGAGCTTTGCTGGTGAACTGCAGGACTTTTTGGTCAAATTCCATTATTTAGGCCTTCAAAATTGCATGTAAAAATGTGGTTTATATTCTGGTTACTAAGATTATGTAAAATGGTTACTGTCTAATATTGATTTGGTTACTTTACAATGTTTATTCAGTTGTTATACAATGGAGACTGACAGTAAACAATACAACAAATTTAATTGTTTACAGGAATATATAATTGTTTACTGTTAGTAACCATTAACCACATAGTTGGTAACATTTTTGATGGTGTACAGTAACTAAAATTGATGTTGATTAATATTTTAATTTTTTATTCCATCATGATTTATCAATATAAAGTAAACATATACATTGAACAATTGGTAACTGTTCTAAAACATTTTTATGTAAATTTGGTTACCCATCTAAAATAAAATTGTTACCTCTATATTCATATTTAGTTACCAACTGGTATGGACCATTTCCAAATAACTTTTATAACTACGTAATTTAAAAGTATCCATCAGCTAGATAAATGGGAACCCTCACATGTACATTAAGCACTTGATAATTGTTCTGATATAAGTTTTTAATTATTTGGTTACTAACAAAAACTAAAATGGTTACCCTTATATGCAAGTTTAGTTACCAACTGCACCTCTTAAACTATTTTTATTTTAATATAAGATCTATAAGTGACCATCATATATATAAATGAGAATTCTTAATTGGAGTTTCTTATTCTATCATGATGACAGGGTATAAATAAAACATATACATTTAACACTTTATAAAAGTCTTGATACAAGCTTATAATTATCTGGTTACTAATAAGCTTGTAACTATATCTATGATAATTATCTGGTTACTAACAAGCTTGTAGATAAATAGGACACTCACACATGTACATTTAACAATTGATGTTTGTCCTGATACAAGCTTGTAACTATCTGGTTACTAATAACAGTAACCATAATGTAACATAATAAAATAGTAACCACATAATTATATGATAGTAACCAGAACAGGTTTTAATGGTAACCAAAACAGAAACATCATGTAATGAAACCCAATTTAGACAATCCATGTATACTAAACAATTACATATTAACAAGAATAAAAAATAAAAGTATCTGAAATCCCACATTGAGGACACAATAATAATAGCCAAACCATAAGTAACAGTAACCAAAACATAATAAAGAAGTAACCAAATAGTTATATGAAAGTAACCAGAACATGTTTTAATGGTAACTAAAATAGAAACAACTTGTATGTCCAACCAAGTTTAGGCAACCCATGTATACTCTCACATGTACATTTAACCATAACTTTTCTAATGAATTTTCTAAAAGAGCATAACCCTTGTAGAATATATTTGAAGGAATTTACAAAAATAATTCATCAATGTATACTAAGCAAATACATGGTTTATTATGACTTGGGTTTATTATTTACAAAACTAAAACATCCACAAACTAATGATGCCTTAAACTTCTCCAACTGACTTGGGTTCAATTTCTTAGTAATAATGCTGGAGACTTCCATGTCACACTAATATATAACTTTTCCAGTGAATTTTCTGTTGCATTCCTCATAGTAAAGATCACATAACTACAAATAAACAAAATTAGATTTACACAGTCATTAGTAACCAGATATAAACAATATTTATAACATAAACAGTTACGTAGTGACCAACAAATAAAAGCATACTAACCAAAACATAATATAACAATTACACAGTAGCCAAAACAGACTATAACAAATAACCAACATCCCACATTGACTGCACAATAATAGTTATCATATCATAGTATAACATTAATCATACCATAATAAAGCAGTAGCCAAAAAGTTATATTATATAATCTAATGGTGACCAAAATATAAACAACATGTAGTACAGACCATTTTATGCAGTAAACAATTAGTTATATATAATATTAACCAAAACATAATTTAAAGGTCACCAAAACAAAAATATGTATACCAAAAAATATACTAAAGAAGTAACCAAACAGTTATATGATAGTAACCAAACCATGTTTTAAAGGTAACCAACTCATAAACAACATGTATACTAAACCCAGTTTAGTCAACCAATGTATACTAAGCAAATACATTGGAACCAAAACAACATATAAAAGTAAGCAAAATCCCAATTGAGGAAAAAAAATGGTATCCAAATTATAAGCCAACAACAACAAAAAAATATACTAATGAAGTAACCAAACAGTTATATGTTAGTAACCAAAACATATATTAATGATAACCAATACATAAACAACATATAGACCAAACATAGTTTAGTCAACCCATATATACTAAGCAAATACATGGTAACCAGAACAACAAAAAACAGTAACCAAAATCCCAACTCAAGGAAACAAAAATAGAATCCAAATCAGAAATTAACAATAACCAAAAACATACTAAAGAAATAACCAAATATTTATATGATAGTAACCAAAACATGTTTTAATGGTAACCAATACATAAATAATATGTACACCAAAACCAGTTTAGTCAACCATGTATACTAAGCAAATACATGGTAACCATAACAACATAAAAAAGTAACCAAAATACCAAATCAAGGTAACAAAAATGGTATCCGGATCACAAACTAACAGTAACCAAAACATAATGCAGAAGTAACCAAACAGTTATATGATAGTAACAATAACAAAATTTAAATTAGCAAACCTTTAAAAAAAATTGGGTTGGAAATATCTTCTGGCTATGAACTTGAGCTTCTGTCTTAACTACAGGAACATCAAAATCAGAATCCAACTGCACAAACCCAAACAAATTTCTTCAAGTCCTTAATAGAATCACCCTTTGTGATTCTTTTCCTATTTCCATCCTTCTTCCTTGTATCAACCATTCTATACAAAACATAAAAACAACACAAATCCAAACAATCAATACCCCATTCTGTTAGAAACATAGCGTATATATATGATCATATTGATAATTAATTAGTAGAATGAGAATTAACAGAAATTAGAAGCATACCTTATAGAGAAACCAGAATCCTTTCAGTTGTGAGAGAGTTGGAGAGAGAAAATCACGTATTAGCCTGAAAACATAGCCTGAAAGTCACGTATTCAATTTTCTGTCAGAATTGAGAGACTATGGTGTTGCGGCGGCGGCGGAAGAGGACGACGACGAGTGGCTTCGAGAGGAGAGAGAGAAGTAGTAAGGGAGAAGAGAGAGAAATAGTAAGGGCGCATAGAGAGAGAGAGAGAGACCGAAGGAAGATAAAAACTAATTTGTTATGTCAGCTCATTAATATTAATCTCTTAATTTAAGGACTCTTAATTGTATTAGTATTGTAAATATATATGATGAAGTGTCATATTTTTGTAATTATTTTATGAATGTATGATTTTTGTAATTACTTTTAAAAATGTACTATAATATGTAATTGTTCCTATTTTTTATAGACCTAACAAAATTGGTCCAAGTCTGCGGGTCGGCCCAACCCACTTGTTAAAATTTGAGCCTTGGGCTTATATTTTAACTTAAAAAATTGAACATTTTTGGCCTGGCCCAAATTTGATTCAACCTGTTGTGGGCCGACTCACCCATAAAATTTATTTCATTGCATATATTCAAGATTTCACCCATAATATTAATGGTAATTTGATATTATTCTACAAGTAGTCCACCTATTTTTCTCTTTCCCTAGTAATAGGGGCGGATGCATGATTTGTTCCCCAGCAAGGGCGAATTTTAAGTGTTTGAGCACAATATGAACAATGCCAAGAAAACACTCAATAACACACTCATGTTTGTTCACATAACGTAAAACAACGACCATTTGTTTTTTAGTTGGTGAATCACGAGCCTTGTCAACTAACAAAGAGATCGAAAAAATTATTATCGATCTTTGCAACTATAGCTTTTGTGGTAAAAAATGCAGTGACACTACAAATGTCTTTTTTGGATTGAAGGTGTTGTCAATCTGTGGTTCCTTGTAGCATTTTTTAACACAAATTTATTCACTTCATCGTTGTTCTCGAATAAAAACTTTAGAATAGAAAGAAACAAACCTCGCCTTTTTGAAGCATCTGTTTCATTATGGTCACGAAAAGGCAACCCCTCACTTAAAAGCAATCGAACACACTTAATAGATGAGAGCAAATGAAGCTTGTAATTTGTTTCCCTTGGTCAAATATATTGACAAGTTTGATATCTATGTGTTCCTTTCAGTTCCTTAAATCTTGACAGGCTAACATGCATTATCTATGAATACTATTAGGTGACTCTCCAAAATGTTCATATAAGTATTATGTCTTCCTCCAATTATAAAATCTCTTACCAACAAATGTATTCTCACCCCCATGACCACCATTATCAACTTTGAATAGATAACAATATAAACAAAATATTGCATCTTTCTTTTCACTATATTCCAACCAACCGACATACATTTTGTACCATTCGGGATTAAATCTACGTTTATCTCCGTAAATAACAGTCTAAGGGAATTTGGAAAACATTGGTTAATGAGGGCCCTTAAGCAAATATCCTCAGTGAATACTCTCTGATCTCTTGTTAGCATCATATTTCATTATAGATGGTCTTAGTTCCGGATCCGCAACAAGTTTCTCTTCTAAATTGAATTCAACTTGGGATTGAGAATTGATATTTTGAGACGGTTCTTAGATAAGGGTTTCATTTGAGAGATTTTGAGTAGTCATCGACTGAGATGGATTGTGATGTTGATGATTCATTTCTGGAACATTTGAATTTTGACCACATGTCATAAATGTCTAAATCAATCAAAATACAAGTATAAAACAACCCCAATAAAAAAATTATTTTATACAACATAAATAGAATTCTATAATATACAACAAATAAATATTTATAATTCAAACTAAAAATTGAATTTCAAAATAAAAAAATATTTAGATACAATTTAGAAATTTACTTAGGCTACTTGTTATAATTCAATTTGAATGATTTCCATACAATTACAATTTCAACCGTATGCTCAAAGACTCAAACAAAAATTATTTTCTATATTAAAACAAAATCAAGGCACAACATTCAAAATAAACTCACAATTCACAAATACAACAAATTCAAAAAAAATTGTAGAAGAGGAGAAGTCGTTGAGCGGTGGAGGTGTAGTATGCTCTGTACGACTGTACCCGTCGCGGAGATGTAGTATGATTTTTTATTTTGTTTTTATCTACGAATTACCGGCTAAGGCAATATGCTATTAGTTTGTGAGTAATGGTAGTAGGTAGTACTAATAATTCATTCATTATGCTAATAGTTTAAAGTGTCTATGTATGTGTTAGTTGAGCTGAAAGTGGAGCACTATAGGTGCAAAGAAATCTACTCTTTTGCAAGGAAAACAGATAAAAGATATAGCTGTAGTTTTACATTCCCTGCAATTAAATTCTTGTAACAATAACACAAACATGGCTTAGCCAATTTTTATTTATTTGAGTACTAATTAAGTTGAATAATCTACATTCTTTTGATATTAAGATATATAGAGTTTTCATTTTACCATACTTTGCTCCAATGTTCTAAGAATTACTGAAGCGTGTATGCAAGTTAATTTTTTCTTTGCCTGCAAGAGAATATGATGCTATAAGTTTTTAGTTGTTGTCAGAAGGAGGATGTCTGTGACCAAGCATTTGATACTCAAAAGGGATTGATTTGCTCCTAAAAATCTTTTGCGTTATTTCTTCTTGTTGAACTCCAGTTCTTTCTGTAAATTGTTTTTTATCTGTATATATATATATTTTTTGTGCAGGTGGGTTTAGCCAAGCTTATTGGACTTGCTGGTGAGACCAATGTGCAGGCAAGTCCGTATAATTTTGTTTCTATTATCCGCTGATTCCCCGTAGTGATTAGCCTCCTTTCGTAATATTTATACGAGTTAATGTGTTTCTAAATTAAGGGTGAAGAACAAAAGAAGCTGGATGCGCTCTCTAATGAAGTTTTCATCAAGGCTCTGATCAGCAGTGGCCGAACAGTGAGTCACTATTCACATGTTTAATTTTCAACTTACATTGATGGAATTATTTTAAGCATATCAATCTTCTTCCAGTGCATCCTCGTCTCTGAAGAAGATGAAGAAGCAACCTTTGTAGAGAAACCTAAGCGTGGAAGGTGTTTCCTGATTCTCTATGTTGTTGAATACTTCCTCATCTTTAGCTCTGTTTTTTGATCTTATATATATCTAAAATCTAGACTGCTGTCAATTTTATATTCTGAGTTTATTCTGATTGTGCAGGTATTGCGTTGTTTTTGATCCATTGGATGGATCCTCAAACATTGACTGTGGTGTTTCAATTTGAACCGTATGATTCCTCTTACAACCATATCTTTGTTATTTTTGTAAAATGAAATATTCTTTGAGATAACTTAATATTGCAATGATCAATTGGATATCTTCTCTTTCATCTATATCTTTGGAATTTATATGATCAAATTGTTCTTTCCGTATATTATAGTAATATTTAATATATAATAATAGAGTTAAATCAATTTAGTATACAAATCAGATTTAGAATGTAAACTGTACTTATTTGAAAAAATCATATTCTTGAAATACGAGATAGATAAATCCGAGTCCTTTGAATTCATAAAGTCTTCTTGAAGCAAATTTATTCCCTCACTGGTGCTAAAGGTTATTGAATAATTACTTTCCAAGATAAAATGAATTTCCAATTCTTAATTGGCAACACTTTGAAATTAAGAAATTCTTTGAAAATAATTTCTATGTTATGTACTCGAACCTTACTGTGATGATATGATATGATTCTTGGAATGGAAGAACATATATACGGAATTGAACACTGTAAAACAGAACAGAACGGTAAAGAAAAAGTTATTTTAGAATGCGCTCCCGGATAGACTATTTATTGAATAATTCCGTGTCTGATCAGTTGGGATATGACCGTTGGCGTATCCATTCAGGCAAAACAACGTAGTATCGTGATGATAAAAAATTAAATAGATTTTGTCCAAAAATTGCCCGCCCGTCCGACCGAACAGCGCACATGGGGTTTGAATCAAGCCTTGGCTAGGTCCTTTCCCTTCCACAAAAGTGGGGCGCCCCTTGGGGCTTTTCCCATTGAGAAAACATCCCATATATAAAATCTTCACTTTTCCCTCCAACTTCCTATGTGGGACTATGCAATTTACAACATATCAAGTAGGTGACTTTGGAGTCAATTTTCTCATTCAATTCTTAATGGATTTGTACAAATAAGTATACCACGTTATACTCCTCGCGGAGGAGAACGCATTGGTGCATGGACCCGACATTTTTGGAGTATGGGTCCCACATTAAATTAAGCCTTAAAAATGCTTTAATATTTATTTTCCAAATCCATTTTCAACAATCCCCCACATGAATGTAAAATTGGCTTTACAAAAAAAATAAATCTTATGAATATGCAGACACTAGTTCGAGTACATGAGAAAAAATACTTCATCGGGTTAAGTAGCCTAGTGGCTTTGAACTTGCCCTAGTAAAGTCTATCGGATTTACTTAGCTAATCAGTAGACTTGATGTCTTTGAACTGTCAGCTTTTCGTGTAAACTAAGACAATAGAATTCACAAAATATCTCTTCAGACATAGTTAGTTCTCACGTTTGTGTTCATTTTTTCCTTGAAACACCTCTTGGTTCCATGAGTATATTAGAGAATTCAGCCTTCAAAATTCTCACAGAAGTGACCCCCTTCTTACTCACGTAGGTGACTTCTATCAAGAGTATCCTGCAATACCCCACTTGAACATATTTCAAGATATAAAAGTTATTAAAAGCGTAACGTATCCTCATTCTCGTGGCAGATGTGCACTGTCTCATCATTGGAATGGTTAGGAGTAAATATCTCCTCAGTACTTTACTGAGTACTACATAGTTAGGTTTACCCATTGAACCTAGATCTTGGGATCTCCAGTCAACTAGGTTGGGTTGCCAATATGATGACTCTTAATTAAACAATAGACTTTAAACCCATTCCATTCGATGAACTTTCCACTTGCTCTCTTGTTAAAACTTTCGTAAGCGGATCCGCAATATTATCTTTTGACTTTACATAGTCAATTGAGATAATTTCATTTGAGAGCAATTGTCTAATGGTATTGTGTCTTCGTTATATATGACGTGACCTACCGTTATATAGATGATTCTGTGCTCTTCCGATTGCTGATTGACTATCACAGTGTATACATATAGCTGACACAGGTCTTGACCAATTTGGAATATCCTCTAAGAAATTACAAAGCCACTCTGCTTCTTCTCCAGCTTTGTCTAAAGCAATGAATTCTGATTGCATTGTAGACCTTGCAATACATGTTTGTTTTGAGGATTTCCAAGATACCGCTGCACTTCCAAGTGTAAAAACATATCCACTTGTGGATTTTGAGCCTTTATTATCAAATATCCAATTAGCATTACTATATCCTTCCAATACTGCTGGATATCTTGTATAGTGCAGTCTATAATTTTGAGTATGTTTTAAATATTCCAAAACTCTCAAAATAGCTTTTCAGTGATATTTTCCTAGATTACTCGTATACCGACTTAACTTACTTACCGAATAAGTTATATCTGGTCTAGTACATTTTATGACATACATTAAACAGCCTATTATACGAGAATATTCTAGTTGATATATGTTATCACCTTCATTTTTGGCTAGATGAAGATTTATATCAACTGGGGTCTTATTTAGAATTATATTATATTTATTAAAATTTTCAAGTATTTTTTCAATGTAATGAGTTTGAGATAATATAATTCCATCAGATGTTCTGGAAATCTTGATTCTTAATATTATTTCAACAACCCCCAAGTCTTTCATATCAAATCTATTTGCCAACATACGTTTGGTAGAGTTGATAACTTCATTGTTGCTACCCATGATTAATATATCATCCACATAAAGACAAACAATGACATATTCTTTTTGAGTGCTTTTGACATAAACACATTTGTCACACTCATTGATTTTAAAACTATTTGATAACATAACATTATCAAATTTCTCATGCCATTATTTTGGTGCTTATTTTAATCCATACAAGGATTTAACAAGTTTGCATACCTTCCTCTCTTGTCCAGGAGCAATGAAACCTTCAGGTTGTTCCATATATATTTCTTCATCTAATTCACCATTTAAGAATGCAGTTTTTACATCCATTTGATGTATTTCAAGTATATTTAATGATGTTATTACTATTAGCATATGAATAGATGTAATTCTTGTGACTGGTGAATAAGTGTCGAAATAATCCAATCCTTCCTTTTGTCTATATCTTTTAACAACAAGCCTTGCTTTATATTTATCAATTGAACCATCAGCTTTCATCTTCTTTTTGAAGATCCATTTATACCCCAAGGGTTTGGAACCAGGTGGAAGGTCCACTAATTTTCATGTATGATTTTGCATAATGGATTCAATTTCATTATTAATTGCTTCTTTCCAATGAGAAGCATCTGGAGAGTATATTGCTTCTTTATACGTTTGAGGATCGTTTTTTAACAAAAATATTAGAAAATCTGGGCCAAAAGACTTTGAAGCCCTTGCACTTTTGCTACGTCTAGGTTCATCCACTATAGACTCTTTGTCTATATTTTCAGAATTATTACTAGTAGCATCCAAAGGTCTTTTGTGTGAATTTGACACTTTATTTATATTATATGGAAACACATTCTCAAAGAACGATGCATCTCTTGATTCAATAAAAGTATTAGCATGAATATCAGGAATTTTAGATGTATGAACAAGAAAGCGATAAGCACTACTGTTATTTGCATAACCAATGAATACACAGTCAATGGTTTTTGGTCCTATCTTAACCTTTTTAGGTTTAGGAACCATCACTTTTGCTAGACACCCCCACACTATTAAGTATTTATAGTAAGGTCTATGACCTTTCCATAATTCATAAGGTATTTTGTGAGTTTTCTTATGATGCACTTTGTTAAGAATATAATTTGCAGAAAGCAAAGCTTCCCCCCACAAATTCTGGGGTGCTCCAGAACTAGTTAACATAGAATTCAACATTTCTTTCAATGTTCGGTTCTTGCATTCAGCAATACTGTTGACTTTGTCATATTTCATCCTTAAGTTTTGATGATGAATTGTTCATATGCTAAATTATTTTATGGCATTTCAGGTATCTGATGTTAAGGAACAATGGTTGGATATTCAAGTGGTTGAAGAGTTTTTCTTTCCTAGGAAACAAAATTGTAAGGCCAATTGCATAATAATTAATTTTTCATTTAAAGGCTCTAAGACATATCATTTGCATTTAATTTTATCTCTTAAATGAAAAGTATTTCAAAATCTAAAGTAAAAGGTTTTTCCCAAATAAATTACTTGAGGTTAGATTAATATATGTTATCAAGTACAAAAGGGATTAATGTTTTATTACTTGATATATGTTATATGTTACGCCTGGGAAGATAGTAGCTACACATCCGTGTGATATGATATATGTGTGTGCGGTTTTCAAGGGTTAATGATTATAAATATTTTGGAACTATAAGACCTTGATTATTGTAAAAGAATAGTTATGTCATATGCCACTTTTTACTGCTACACGCCACTTTAAGAGATAAGAGAGAAGTCAAAAATTTTATGGGTTATCTTTTAAAGGGTCTCTGAAAGTTATTCAAACAGTATAGCTAACAAGAGTTTGATTTGTTTCAAGATATATTAACTAGATAAATATAAAACGTACACCTTCTTTACCGTTTGTGGGACTTCTCTGAGATATTTTCAAGTCGTCTATTTTGGTCAAATAGAACAGATGTAATCTGGAATTAACGGTACTATTTTATGGGATATAAAATCTTATTTCATGTATGGATTAATTACAACTCACGAAATACCTTTTGCACAAAATTATTGATATTATCGAGCAACTTTTAATTGGTGCAAACTCTGATCAGCTGAGCAATTATATTTCTGATATTTTTTTAGCTGGTAATTGATAAGATTTAATTGATTATCTTTTTGTGTTAATTGATCATTGCATTTAGTTGAGCCTTTAATTGTTTAATTGATTATTCCTGCATTGATCATAGACCTCTATATTTGTATTTAATTTTCTGTTTAGACTAAGTGTAGTCTAAAGGTATTAATCCAAGTGGATTAGAGAAATGGTTTACAAACAAGTTCAAGGAAGCAAAGGTGCTTGAGAAGTACATAGGTGCACAAGGAGCAAGAGTGCTGAAGAGAAATTAATTGTTATTAATTTATTGTAAGAATCTGTTTTGTAATCAGTGTTTATTTTTAAAGAAATAAATAAAGTGAGTCTCCAATACTAGTTGGTATTGGACGTGGATTAGGCTACTATTATAGAGGGTAGTAGTTGAACCACGTAAAAAAATCTTGGTGTTCATTTAATTATTTGTGTATAATTTTATTGATAACAAGGATTAAGTTTATTATACTAAGTTAATATATAAACAAGATTTTCTGAAACTTGAGATATATATATATATATATATTTTGATTATTTCAGTATACTAAATTCTAAAATATTTAAACTGGCTTTTTAAAGGAAACTGAATTAATTATTTCAGCTTGCTGAAATAAGCAAAAGTTTTGAAGTAAAATAAAAATCGACCATAGTTGTTCGAACACTTATTCAACCCCCCTTCTAAGTGTGCCTATTTAAATTTCAAATACCATTAGATTGAGGTAAATAAGGAGCAGTAGTTTGGTGAATGATACCATGAGTATAGCATAACTCTTCAAATGGTGATTCATATTCACCACCTCTACCGCTTCTTATTGGTTTAATCTTTTTGCTAAGTTGATTTTTAACTTCATTTTTATAATGTTGAAGCATTTCTATAGCCTCATCTTTGCTTCTCAGGAAATATACATAACAATATCTTGTGCAATCATCAATAAAGGTAATGAAATACTTTTTCCCACCTCTTGTTTGCATATACTTTAAATCACATATATCAGTGTGAATTAAATCTAGAGGTTCAGTTTTTCTTTCAACAGAATGAAAAGATAATCTTGTCATTTTAGATTCCACACAAATTTCACATTTATGCTTTTGATTAATATCAAATTTAGGAAAGAATTCTAAATTAATTAATCTACGCATTGTATTATAATTAACATGTCCTAATCTAGCATGCCATATATTTGAAGATTCTAACAAATAAGCAGAAGAATTAATTTTATTATTATCAATAGACTGTGGTACAACAGTCATTACATTCATCTTAAAGAGCCCATCAGACATATAGCCCTTTCCCACAAACATATCATTTTTGGTAAGTACAAATTTATCAGACACAAACACCAACTTGAAGCCATTCTTGCTAAGCAGTGACCCAGAAACTAGATTTTTGCGGATATCTGGCACATGAAGCACTTCATTCAGAATCAGTTCTTTGCCAGATGTCATTTTCAGTACAATCTTTCCACATCCTTGAACCTCTGAACTTGAGGAGTTTCCCATGAAGAGTTGCTCATCATTTTCTACTAGTTTGTAGGTAGAGAACATCCATTTATTGGAGCAAATGTGGCGAGTAGCTCCAGTGTCCACCCACCATTTTATGGTGTTTCCGACCAAGTTACATTCGGATACAACTGCAGAGAGATTAATGTTTGAAACATTTTCAAAAAGTTTTTCCAGTTCTATCACATTTGCTTGAGCTTTTTGTTCTTTCTTGCATTTCTTTGGCCTGCGACATTCATTTGATTTATGTCCTTGAATGCCACAGTTGAAGCACTTGCCTTTGAATTTTTTCTTGACTTTGAAAGTGCCTTCGCCTTCGCGCTTCCTTTTGTTGTTATTGTTTGGCCTTTGTTCTACCACATTAGCCTTTGCTTCAATGAAAATTTTCCCAATCTTCTTCTCAAATCCTCGAATGTCCTCTTCAATCCTAAGTCGCACAATCAGTTCTTCGAGATTCATCTCTTTGCGTTTATGCTTAAGATAATTCTTGAAGTCTTTCCATGATGGTGGAAGTTTCTCAATCATTGCAGCAACTTGGAATGAGTCACTTAGTGACATTCCTTCAGAATGAATGTCATGTAGGATTACTTGTAATTCTTGAACTTGGGTGATGACTGCTTTAGAATCTATCATCTTATAGTCAAGAAACCTACTGACTATGAATTTCTTCATGCCAGCATCTTCAGTTTTATATTTCTTGTCTAAAGATTCCCAAAGTTCCTTTGCAGTTTGAATTGTACAATACACATTATACAGTGTATTGTCTAATCCATTCAATACATAATTTCTGCAAAGGAAATCAACATGTTTCCATGCATCAACTGCAGCCACTTTTTCCTTGTCAGTTTCTCCTTCAACAAGAGTAGGACATTCCTCTTGTAGAAACGTTGCCAAGTTCAATGTTGTGAGATAGAAGAGCATCTTTTGTTGCCAACGCTTGAAATCAGTTCCATTTAACTTTTTTGGCTTTTCTCCATGAGACATACTCACAGCAAGGATGGTGCTAGTAGATGTCATTTCTGTTATACAAAGAAGAAAACCATAAACAAATATAATCAATTTTTTGTTGTAGAAAATTTAACAGAATTTAAACAATAAATTATGTTTACAGAATTTCTGTTGTCCAAAACTTTGTTTACAAATTCTGTTTACAGAATTTAAACAACAAGTTCTGTTTACAGAATTTCTGTTGTAGAAAATTTTGTTTACAGAATTTATTTACAAAATTTATTCTGTTGTCAAAAATTTTGTTTACAAATTCTATTTACAGAATTTAAACAAGTTCACAACTAGTAATTTCCTTTTTAATAGAAGATACAAATTACAGAATGATATTAAATAAAACTATAATTACAGAAAACATAAATTTGCTTCAAGATTGTTCTTTCCATATATTATAGTAATATTTAATATATAATAACAGAGTTAAATCAATTTAGTATACAAATCAGATTCAGAATGTAAACTGTACTTACTTGAAAAAATCAGATTCTGGAAATACAAGATAGATAAATCCGAGTCCTTTGAATTCACAAAGTCTCCTTGAAGTAAATTTATTCTCTCACTGGTGCTAAAGGTTATTGAATAATTACTTTCCAAGATAAAACGGATTTTCAATTCTTAATTGGCAGCACTTCGAAATTAAGAAATTCTTCGAACACAATTTCTATGTTATGTACTCGAACCTTACTGTGATGATATGATATGATCCTGGGAATGGAAGAACATATACTGCATACGCAGAACAATATACGAAATTGAACACTGTAAAACAAAACGGAACGGGAAGGAAAAAGTCATTTTAGAATGCGCTCCCGGATATACTATTTATAGAATAATTCTGTGGCTAATCTGTTGGGATATGACCATTGGCGTATCCATTCGGGCAAAACGATGTAGTATCGTAATGATAAAAAATTAAACATATTTTGTCCAAAAAATGCCCGCTTGTTCGACCGGACGGCGGCGCAGGGGGTTTGAACCAAGCTTTGGCTAGGTCCTTTCCCTTCTACAAAAGTGGGGTGCCCCTTGGGTAGACCTGGCAAACGGCCGGGCCGGGCCAAAACGGCCCGGGTTTTGGTTGGCTGAATTTGTGAGGCCCGGGTTGGGCCGGCCCACAGGCTTCTTCCTTTTTTTTTTTTGCAAAATCTTGATACACCAAAAATAGTAATTATAATAAATATTAAAAAAAACTAAATTAATGTAAATGAAATGAGGAGAAAATTAACTAAATTTAACTGCTTACATAATTGATATCTCCAAGTAGAAGCAGCAGCATTATCCCAAGAGAGAAAATCACAAGGCTTGGCTTCCTAATTGCCATTGACTCCTGCTAGCTAGCTAGGAACATAGAATTAAAGAGAATGAGTGCAGTTGTAATTAAGTGGCATTTGAGGGGGGGTACGTATTTATAGGCAGAATTGGATAGATTTAATTGGGCTTTCTATTCTTCTAAAATGACAATTACGACCTCAATGACACAAACCAATGAACCATCATATTCTTTTGACCTTACAATGACCTACTGGTAAAATTAACCAACTCTACTATAATGTAAGATTAGGCGCAGTTGAAATTAATACTTATGATATCATAAAAATCATGCCCATAATTATGTCTTGCGTTTACTTACAAGTCTTGTGTTCAAACATCACAACCCACAAGTAGCAACATTTTATTAAAAAAAAACCTCAAGTAACAACATTTTATTAAAAAAAAAAGTCACGGGCCACGGGCCCGACCAAAATGGCTTGCATTTGCCTGGGCTAAAAAACTGCAGCCTCTGCCCGACCCGCGAGCTTGAGCCATGTTTGCCAGGTCTATCTTTGGGGCCCTACCCATTAAGCAAACATCCCATATATAAATTCTTCACTTTTCCCTCCAACCTCCTATGTGGGACTATGTAATTTACAACATATCAAGTAGGTGACTTTGGAGTCAATTTTCTCATTCAATTCTTAATGAATTTGTACAAATAAGTATACCACGTTATACTCCTCGTGGAGGAAAATGCATTGGTGCATGGACCGGACATTTCCGGTGTAAGACCCCGAATTTTATGAAATAAAAGTATTCAATTTTCCTATTTAGTAAATGGTTAAATTGATAAAAAGTTAAAGTTAAGAGTGATATATGAACCTTTTTCAAAATAAACAAGTGGTTATAAAATATTCATTTTGTCGGGGAATATTCGTTTGGTCGTGAAATATTCTTGCTGTCAGGGAATATTCGTACGACGGCATAGCCATTTATGGGCCCCATAACAGAATAACTGTCGGATGAAGAAAACGACAAAGTATGAGTTTTTATACATAACGGCATAATTGTTACCGTTAATACTGTTGGATTACCTGGTGGTTAAAATACAGTAATACGCGTGGTTGCACAGTAGCACACAGTATTGCACAGTATTGATGAATTATTGATCCTTACGTAAGAAGGCACAACTCAATAATTGTTACAGTAATTGCTGTTCAATATTTTATTTTATTGATTCAATAATTGATACGTTGATATTTTATATTATTGTTGTTCAATAATTGTCACTGCACAGTATCTCCATTATCAGATCAATAATTTATATTATTTGAATAATATTATTAGATAGCATTATTGGCAATGTCTAAAAAGTTCTCTCAAGAAGAGGTTTGGTCACCTAATTGCACGCCAGTAAGGAGAAATCCTTATCGGAAAGCCCCCTCTTTCTTGGGAACTGCCTGGTTGCCATAATTGTGATTCTGTAATATTATTTGTGAATAATTAATTATTGATTTATATGATAACGAAATATTTATTTGATGTGGATATAAATGATGAATTTATTTATGTGGTTATAAATGAAGGAATTAATGATGAGGTGTTTTATCAGTATTTTATCGAAATAGAGAACAAAATATGGGATTTTCAGAAAAATTAGTTTATTACTTGATTTTGTAAAATCCATAACTCTTTGTGTATAATGAGTTAGGAGATGAGCCATATATCAAAAGAAAGCCCTGGAAGTAAGCTAACCGTAGAATTTGGAATCACCCAAAAATTCTTTGTGGATATTTCGTGGTGAATTTTTGAATGAAACTGGTCCGAAGGATTTATAATCCGATAATCAGTGTTCTTGAGATATATTGCGTGAGTTATAATTTTTGATCCGACCGTTGGATCGTTGTGATTTTTGGATATGTTATACATATATGAGTTGAGTATATGTCCACAAATTTTGAACCGTTAAAAATTAACGTATGATTTGTTATGAATTTTAAGAGGTGACTGATTCAGAAATTAGGTTTATAAATGATTTTGGTGGAAAATTCTAGAAATGGGTGGGCCCCACTTTTGGTTGTTGGGGAAGATGGCTGATTTTTGGTGGGTGGAATAGTAGCAAGTAAAGCCATCAGGTAGCAGGTCAAGTCTGCTTCGGCGTGCTAACATTTTTCTATAAATATAGGGCTAAGTTAGAATTGAAAATCACACCAGATTTCATAAGCTTTCTCTCTTTTTCTCTCTAGATTATCGAGTGTATTTTGTGAGTATTTAGATACTTGGTAAGTTTCTATTCATCAGTGCAAGTTTTCTTCAGCGTCATATCCGATATCCAGTCAGAAGTGCTGCTCTTTTGAGGTAAGGGATATTGTCATTATTATAGTAAGGGATAGTAAGGGATATTAAGGGATGTTATATTCTTCATAATGATGTTATTCTTTCAATATCATTATACTTAAATATTGGTATGGATTTTATTGTGGAATTTTTACCTTTTTGAGTCGGGATTACTATTCACGCATACGGCACTATTCACGTATACGGCACTATTCATGTATATGACACTATTTATGTATATGACATTATTTACGTATACGGTACTATGTACGAATACGGAGTACTATTCACGAGTTACTATTCATGAGTTACTATTCACGAGTTACTATTCATGACAAAAATTAGTTTCTTTTTCTGACCAAATTATCGTTGATTTATGATTGTTGCTCTTGAAAATAAATGCAGTTGTTGATCATATTGTTTTTATTATCATATATAACATTTTTATTTCCCTAATGATGATATTTCTCTTTGACTTAAGTGTAAAGATGGGTAGATTTTTGGTATAATCATGACTATGGTTTCCCTTTGGCCAGTAGTACAAAGATGAATTGTTGACTGGTATGATTATGACCATTGAATTTATAATTGAATATCTTTAGCTTAAGTGCAAAGGTGAATTGATCAACATGGTTATAATTATTATTTATATAAATTCTAAAATGATTATATATTTATTTGAGATATTAATATCTTTGGCCAGTAGTGCAAAGATGATATGTTATTGAATATCTTTGGCCCGTAGTGCAAAGATGAACTGTTATTGAATATCTTTAGCCTGTAGTGCAAAGATGAGCTGTTGTTAAACATCTTTGGCCTGTAATGCAAAGATGAACTGTTATTGAATATCTTTGGCCTGTAGTGCAAAGATGAGCTGTGGTTGAATATCTTTGGCCTATAGTGCAAAGATGAACTGTTGATGAATATTTTTGGCCCTAGTGCAAAGACGAATTTATTAGTATGATTATGAACATGAACTGTGATTTGGTATAACCATGATCTTTGATATTTCAGGTAAAAACATGTGATGAAAATTATCTTCGTCCTGGGTGCGAAGAGGAATTTAGAATCACAATTATGATTATGAGTTATTCATATGATTGTGGACCAGAACTGTTGATTAATGTTACAGGGATAAATTATTGTTGGTGGATTTTTAACATGGAAAAGATAATAGACTTTATGGTCTATTTGACTCTTCTAATGGATTTCTCGTTCCGCCGCAACTATGGTTGAAATTTTTTATCATCTACCATATGTTATAAATCTCTGATTTATTACTGTTGAAGGCTATTGATAATTTATTTATCTTTAGTCATGATATTCTTTACTGGACTATTGGTGCTCACCCTTTTGCTTCACAATTCCTTTCAGGTAATACGAGTGTAGCTAGGTCGAGCGGGGGTGACAGGAGAATAGAACGGTGGTCATCATTTAGTAGTTATATTTGATGAATCCAATAGGGTGAGGTGAACCCAACGTCAGAAGGGTGTTTTGTCACTATCATACAAGATGTCTAATGACATACAACCTCGTGTCATCATAAGACACGGTTGTGCACATCCACTTACTGAGTATATCTACGAGCACAACCTATATAATCTTGGTGTTTGTTTGAAGTATAATTCACGATTAAATACAGTGGAGATAATGTTATGTCAAGAGAAGACTTACCATTGGAAAGAATATGATAGTAATCTTCTTGTTTTTCTTTGGGGTCTATTGGGTCAACCAAGGATAATTCTGTGGACATATGATATCTATCATAACCTAGACGCATGGGCTCCCATGTACGAAAGTTTCCTTGAGCACTTCCCAAATATTCTAATTTCTAAAACAGTTTTTGACTATACCTTTATGTAGGTATCACTGTGAGGTGTTGTCCACTGATGGGACATTTGTCACATTATGGTTGGGACACGAGTCACAGTTGGTATATATTTATATCCAAACTCACAGCATATGTGTTGTTATATTTTGTACGACAATTATTGTAATAAAGTTGTAGTTGTTTTCTGTACCATGTATTTGGCGACTCAGAATAGGTTGCGTGAAATGGACCTATTTTGGGGATGTCACATTTGGTATCAGAGCTTAGGGATATGGCCTCTGGCGGAGATCGAGGAATATAACTAGGAGGGGAGAGATGAGTAAATCCTTCGCTAGTGTGTCCTACCTAAGCTTATTTGTTGGTCAATCATAATATCGGGATATTATGTGATATGTTAATTTATTCAATTAACCCTTGTTTTGAAGCTGTATTCTAGAATGATATCTGAAATACAGGAGATGAGCATTGGAGAAATCATGATGACAGGGAAGATGGAATCTGAAATGAAAGCAAGGTATTCTCAACTTTTCGAAATACCAAGTACGTAAATTTCGAGGACCAAATTTCATAAGGAGGGGAGATCGTAAGACCCCGAATTTTATGAAATAAAAGTATTCAATTTTCTTATTTAGTAAATGGTTAAATTGATAAAAAGTTAAAGTTAAGGGTGATATATGAACCTTTTTCAAAATAAACAAGTGGTTATAAAATATTCATTTTGTTGGGGAATATTCGTTTGGTCGTGAAATATTCTTGCTGTCGGGGAATATTCGTACGACGACGTAGCCATTTGTGGGCCCCATAACAGAATAAATGTTGGATGAAGAAAACGACAAAGTATGTGTTTTTATACATAACGGCATAATTGTTACCGTTAACACTGTTGGATTACCTGGTGGTTAAAATACAGTAATACGCGTGGTTGCACAGTAGCACACGGTATTGCACAGTATTGATGAATTATTGATCCTTACGTAAGAAGGCACTACTCAATAATTATTACAATAATTACTATTCAATATTTTATTTTATTGATTCAATAATTGCTACGTTGATATTTTATATTATTGTTGTTCAATAATTGTCACTGTACAGTATCTCCATTATCAGATCAATAATTTATATTATTTGAATAATATTATTAGATAACATTATTGGCAATGTCTAGAAAGTTCTGTCAAGGAGAGGTTTGGTCACCTAATTGCGCGCCAGTAAGGAGAAATCCTTATCGGAAAGTCCCCTCTTTCTTGGGAACTGCCAGGTTTCCATAATTGTGATTCTGTAATATTATTTGTGAATAATTAATTATTGATTTATATGATATTAAAAAATATTTATTTGATGTGGATATAAATGATGAATTTATTTATGTGGTTATAAATGAAGGAATTAATTATGAGGTGTTTTATCAGTATTTTATCGAAATAGAGAACAAAATATGGAATTTTCAGAAAAATTAGTTTATTACTTGATTTTATAAAATCCATAACTCTTTGTGTATAATGAGTTAGGAGATGAGCCATATATCAAAAGAAAGCCTTGGAAGTAAGCCAACCGTAGAATTTGGAAAAACCCAAAAATTCTTTGTGGATATTTCGTGGTGAATTTTTGAATGAAACTGGTACGAAGGATTTATAATCCGATAATCAGTGTTCTTGAGATATATTGCGTGAGTTATAATTTTTGATCCGACCGTTGGATCGTTGTGATTTTTGGATATGTTATACATATATGAGTTGAGTATATGTCCACAAATTTTGGACCGTTAAAAATTAACGTATGATTTGTTATGAATTTTAAGAGGTGATTGATTCGGAAATTAGGTTTATAAATAATTTTGGTGGAAAATTCTAGAAATGGGTGGGCCCCACTTTTGGTTGTTGGGGAAGATGGCTGATTTTTGGTGGGTGGAATAGTAGCAGGTAAAGCCATCAGGTAGCAGGTCAAGTCTGCTTCAGCGTGCTAACATTTTTCTATAAATAGAGGGCTAAGTTAGAATTGAAAATCACACCAGAATTCATAAGCTTTCTCTCTTTTTCTCTCTAGATTATCGAGTGTATTTTATGAGTATTTAGATACTTGGTGAGTTGTTATTCATCAGTGCAAGTTTTCTTCAGCGTCATATCCGATATCCAGTCAGAAGTGCTGCTCTTTTGAGGTAAGGGATAGTAAAGGATATTGTCATTATTATGGTAAGGGATATTAAGGGATGATATATTCTTCATAATGATGTTATTCTTTCAATATCATTATACTAAAATATTGGTATGGATTTTATTGTGGAATTTTTATCTTTTTGAGTCGGGATTACTATTCACGTATACGGTACTATTCACGTATACGACATTATTCATGTATATGACATTATTTATGTATATGACATTATTTACGTATACGGTACTATGTACGAATACAGAGTACTATTCACGAGTTACTATTCACGAGTTACTATTCACGGGTACTATTCATGACAAAAATTGGTTTCCTTTTCTGACCAAATTATCGTTGATTTATGATTGTTGCTCTTGAAAATAAATGCAGTTGTTGATCATATTATTTTTATTATCATATATAACATTTTTATAACCCTAATGATGATATTTCTCTTTGACTTGAGTGTAAAGATGGGTAGATTTTTGGTATGATCATGACTATGGTTTCCCTTTGGCCAGTAGTGCAAAGATGAATTGTTGACTGGTATGATCATGACCATTGAATTTATAATTGAATATCTTTAGCTTAAGTGCAAAGGTGAATTGATTAACATGGTTATAATTATTGGTTATATAAATTCTAAAATGATATTCTTTACTGAGTTATTTGTGCTCACCCTTTTGCTTCACAATTCCTTTCAGGTAATACGAGTGTAGCTGGGTCGAGCGGGGGTAACAGGGGAATAGAACGGTGGTCATCATTTAGTAGTTATATTTGATGAATGCAATAGGGTGAGGCGAACCCAACGTTGGAATGGTGTTTTGTCACTATCATACAAGATGTCTAATGACATACAACCTCGTGTCATCATAAGACACGGTTGTACACATCCACTTACTGAGTATATCTACGAGCACAACCTATATAATCTTGGTGTTTGTTTGAAGTATAATTCGCGATTAAAGACAGTGGAGATAATGATATGTCAAGAAAAGACTTACATTGGAAAGAATATGATAGTAATCTTCTTGTTTTTCTTTGGGGTCTATTGAGTCAACCAAGGATAATTCTGTGGACATATGATATCTATCATAACCTAGACGCATGGGCTCCCATGTACGAAGGTTTCCTTGAGTACTTCCCAAATATTCTAATTTCTAAAACCGTTTTTGACTATACCTTTATGTAGGTATCACTGTGAGGTGCTGTCCACTGATGGGACACTTGTCACATTAAGGTTGGGACACGAGTCACAGTTGGTATATATTTATATCCAAACTCACATCATATGTGTTGTTGTATTTTGTACGACAATTGTTATAATAAAGTTGTAGTTATTTTCTGTACCATGTATTTGGCGACTCATAATAGGTTTGGTGAAATAAACCTATTTTGGGGTTGTCACATCCGGAGTATGGGTCCCACATTAAATTAAGCCTAAAAAATGCTTTAATATTTATTTTCCAAATCCATTTCCAACATAAACATGGAGAAGAACCCACTTTAGAAGGTGTGCTGCAACCTGGGAAGAATATGTTAGCCGTTGGCTATTGCATGTATGGAAGCTCTTGCATAGTATGAAGATTTTCTTTTTGTATAGATGTTGAGTTTGTTTTTCAATACAGCCTGCCATTTTTTTCCATAATGTCTTTAAGTTGACGGAAACAGAACTAATATAGCTTCGATTTACTTGTTACCTTCGGAACTGGATTTTTTTTGAAAAAAAGGCACGAGAGAACAAACACTGGAATGGTTTCTCTCATGTTCTTCTCTTTGTGAAGTTAACCTTCAGAATGATAAACTATCTTCAACTAATATATTTTGTTGTTTGGTTCTGCAATTCATGAGTTTCAGCCTTCAGTGTAAAACTGTGCTGTGATGTTCAGTTCATATGTGTGTCAATATGTTTTTCAGTTTGTGTTAAAGCACCGGAAGTGGCGTGAATGGCTTTACCCTTGATCCATCTCTAGGAAAATTCATACTCACTCATCCAGACATTAAGGTATGTTTAGTGGTTGACTTAATTACATTTTTCTTATTTGATACTTATGTTCAATGCCACTTTTAGATCTCTTGTAAGCAAGCTAATCTAGTTACGCTTCTTAAGAATAAACTTGGAAACTTAGTTTTCTGCAATCAATATTACATATTAATTTATGTAAAAATGTTGCTAAATTTTCTGGCTGAGATGATTTTGAAAGGTCAATATTATTTGGAACAATAGTTTTTTTCTTTTTAATGCTAAAAAAACAACAGAGATGATATTTCCAGTGCAAATGTTGCATTACACAGTTGTAACATGCACATTAAAAAAGTTTTGCATTGTGTTGGAAATGATAAAAATGAGTGATGAGTTATCAAAATAACCAAATGATCCAAAACAAACTTGAAAATTCTGCCTTACCTCCTTTAAGTAAGAACGAGAGCATTGAATCTGTTTTGCTCTTTGATATGACAACATTCAAGTACAAGTTGGATTGGATTTTACACTTAACCTATTGTTTGCCCCTATGTGACTCCTTTCAAACTTTGCTTGCTTGGTGCCCTTCGCCAGTTATTCCTTCCTCGAAGAGAGCAGCAATGCAGCAGACAAATATAATCTATGACTTCTCCATGACTATAGTTTTAGTTATTAATTCATCCATACTTTTTTTTTGATTTTATCTATTGTATCAATGTTTAATGAGTATCACTGGTTAAAACTTTCCTCTTATCATCTTTTATTGCCCTTTTTCCACAACTTGATATTCTAACTTTACCTGAACTCTGAAAGATTATTCATGGTTATACGTTTTGTAACTTCACTGTTACATTTTAGCCTACCTTAAAATTCTTACGTGACATCCCTAGTTAAGTTTTGCAAGGCTTGCTATTTATTTTGTTAAATTATATTATCCCTCTTTGCACAGATTCCAAAGAAAGGAAAGATATATTCAGTGAACGAAGGAAATGCCAAGAACTGGGATGGTCCAACAGCAAAGTATGTCGAACTTTAACTGGATTGTCTAATCTCTTATTTAACCAAAATAATTTGTTCTTGACAATTAAATTCCAGGTACGTGGAAAATTGCAAGTTCCCCAAAGATGGTTCATCAGCAAAATCTCTAAGATACATTGGAAGGTATTAAGATTACATACTAGAACTATATTAGGGGTGCAATGGTTTATTGTTTTTAAGTCATGGTTTATGGTTTGTTCCTTGCAATACGACTAGTGCATCCTTCTTTTATACTCCCTTCATTCCAAAATATGGATCAAGTTTGACTTTTTAAAGTCAATTCGAGATATTTTCAAAAAAAAATTGATGTGGTTCATTATGACATTTGAAAAGAATAAATCTTGTAATAAGTAGTACTTTTTAGCTAATTTACAATTTTCATGATTGTAATGTCCAAAATTTAATAATTCATGTCAATTTCAAAATTAATGTCAATTTCGATTTTGAAATAATCTCAAATTGACTTTAAAAGATTAATATTGATCCTATATTTTGGAATGGAATGGAGGGAGTGTATAATTCTTACAAGTTAGAATCAGGTATTCATTTAAATTAAAATTTGAGGACAGAAGAAGTATTTTAACTTGATATTGATTTAATCCCTATTTGGCTAGCTGCATCTTATTTACGGAAGCAGTGAATTGATGAAAACAATTATTAGTTGTTTTGACTTTTGCCACATCTTAACGGTACACTCTACCCTAGAATACAAATTTGAGCCTGTCTTGTGCATGGGATGAAAATCATAATTGCATGCAATTGCAGGAAATCCTTACCTCTAATTAGACGAATCTGTGGTAGAAACTGGCTTTAGTATTAGTTTGGATTAAATTTAGATCACTATGAGAACTACCCATGATAGACCTTATCTCCACATAATTGGTTAGTAAACATGCATGTGGCCCCGGTCATGCTCTCATGACTCATTCAACCGATAATTGAGAATTAGCTAAATTTTCTTTAGTATTCTCATTATTTTGGTTGGCCAGAATATTGTAACAGATGCCAAACCCACCCTTTCTAATTCATGTTCTCGAAATTTGTTTTACAGCATGGTAGCCGACGTTCATTACTTTATGGTGGCATCTTTTTGTACCCTGCTGATAAGAAAAGCCCCAGTGGCAAACTTCGGTATGTCAACTGCAGACACTGAAATAACAAGTTTTTACAAAAAATCTCTAACCAATCTTCTTGCAAGAGATCTTTTCTTAATATCAAACATCTTGGTACGAGATAGAAATGATAACTCCAAACTTCATTGCTAATATATAATACTACATTGAGCTGTGACTAGGCTTTTGTGTAACTTGTTTAAAACAGGGTTCTGTATGAAGTCTT
Source organism: Panax notoginseng (assembly GCA_016801055.1). Lineage (NCBI taxonomy): Eukaryota > Viridiplantae > Streptophyta > Magnoliopsida > Apiales > Araliaceae > Panax > Panax notoginseng. The sequence continues at coordinate 163,125,070 of CM029015.1, read as the reverse complement.
TCCGATGTCTTTCTTGATGGAGCAAGCTGGAGGTCAGGCATTTACGGGCAAGGAACGGGTATTTATTCGAAGAACTTTGACATACACAAGTTGCTATTCGATTTGCATTCTCCCATTTTGCTTGATATTTATAACTTCTTCCACAATTCCATTGAGGTTTACCTTTTCAAAAGAAAGTTGAATGAAAAGGGCACCGGTTTTAAGCATTTTTAAGAGGCTCAAACTGAGGATTGTGGCTATGGATCGATTTCTGGCCACCATATCTAGACCCTCCCTCTATTTTGAGATCAAATGTTCGCAATTTTAAAAAATTACTCCTACTGCAACAGACTTCCCTATCACAGTACGATGTTGCAGTAGGAAACGTGCCTGTGTTGTTATAGGCAAGTCTCCTACCGCAAGACTAGGTTGTTGCAGGGGAGTTTTATTTTTGAATCATGGCTGTCAAATCTAAAGTTGAAAGATGTGATGGCCATATAAGGTCTTATAGTTACCATTTGATATGAATCAACTCATATATATATATATATATATATATATATATATATATATATATATATATAGGGGAAAATGACTGTACACAACCTTGTACTTTTTTTTTACATAGTCTCCCTAAACGACGTCGTTTTGAGATATTTATTTTTTGAAAAAACACGCATCACACTCTCTCCTCTCAAATAGCAAAGAGGCACAATCAAAAATCGCGATTAAGGGTTTCTCTCCTTCCCATCCATGAGCTCCAAGCACCACGTTCACCTCTAATTGCAGAATTCAATGTCGTTGACGAAAACCCCACTCAGCACATCAGTTATTTTTCAATCCAGATTTTTTTTGTTGAGTTTTCATCTGGGTATCTCTTCAATTTACAGATTATTCATGATTTTTGGTGGGTATTAGTTGCAATGGTAACCGGTGGGAGTCATCCAGAAAATGGGGAATCGGTGTCAAATAAATGGACCGATGGGTCTCCTTCAAGCCGGAATGAGGTGGCCATGGCAACTCCCGCCAGTGAGAACACTTTTCTTAGCTTAAATTACTTTGATATTCACGGCGATGATGTTGGATCTCCAGGAGCTGCTAGGTGAGTCTTTTATGTGCTTGAATATGTTGTGGTTAATTAAAGAATGCCCAAATTTAATATTGGGTTAAAGTTCATTTGACTATTTCAAGTGAAATTGACAGTTTTATTAACTAGTGTGGTTGTTGCATAAACTGTTGGAATTGGTTATCACTTTGGCTGTCAAGCATACAATTAGAGAAGCCACAAGTTTATTCTTGTTAATATGATGCTTTTTTAACTTAAATTTGGACGTTTGCTTAAGCTTAATATTTTACTAGCAAATTGTTGATGATTTTCACATAGTACTCATTAACTATCTTGAATGAAATTTTATATATTCTAAGTAGTATGTTTCCCTCTTTCACCTCTTCTTCTTACCCGAAAATTTCATGAAATTTTGCTCTCACCATTTTCTATATGTTCTCTTTTTTGTTCCAGTGTTAATGTAGAGGATGACAATACAAAAACTTCAATAGAAGTTCCATATGTTGGATTATCGTTTCCTAGTCAGGACGACTCATACGTGATGTATAATACATATGCAAGGCATAAAGGATTCGGACTCCGTTTGTCGAATCTTGACAAATCTAAAACTTCGGGGGAGGCAATAGGTCGATTAATTATTTGTAGTAAAGGTGGAATTGCAAAAGATAAAGATCAAACACTCGAAGAGAAACTGAAGAAACGATGAAGACAAGTAAGATCTGACTGCCGTGCAAGGATGTGGATCCATTTAAACCAAAAAAAGAAGACATGGCGTGTTACTAGTTTTTGTGATGAACATAATCACGAGTTTACTAGCCCTTCATCAGCATGGAAACATCGCTCTCATAAGACATATCATCGTAGTCAAACTGTCAAAATTTTGATGGAGAGGATGCATGAAACTGGATTGCGCCCATCAATAATTACAAAGGTGGTTAATGCTCATGGGAATGGTGAGGATGAGATGATAACAACACAACAATGTGTAGATCATTTGCGCATACAGAGAAAGAATATGGTTGGTCGCGAATGCATTTCTGTAGTTCATCATTTTCTAGCAAAAAGGGTTAGTGACCCGTCATTTTTTTTGCCATAGATTTGAAGCAGGATCACAGTCTTAAAAGTGTTTTTTGGGCCGATGGGAGGTCGATATCATCATATTTACAATTTAGTGATGTAGTTTCTTTTGATGTTACATATCAAACCAATAAATTTTCATTACCATTTGCTCCATTCACAGGGGTTAATCACCACATACAATCGATTTTGTTAGGTTGTGCTTTACTTGCAAATGAGAAAGAGAAATCTTTTACATGGTTGTTTCAAGAGTGGAAGAAATGCATGTGGAAAAGATCCTGGGATAATTATAACAGATCAAGATCATGCCATTTGCAATGCTATAAAGAAGGTCTATCCTAATACGCGTCACCAATTCTGTTCATGGCACATTGAGAAGCATATCATAGAGAGACTTCATCTCCTTCGTGGTAGCAATCAAGCATTTTGTGACGAGTATAAAGCATGGTTTTATAGTGAAACCATATTAGAATCAGAGAGCCGTTGGGAAATTTTGAAGAAGAAGTATAATTTGAATCATAATATTTGGTTGATGAACTTGTATGAAATGCGACATCAATGGGTTCCAACATACTTCAGAGACATCTTTACAGCTGGAATGACATCTACCAAACGTAGTGAGAGTATTAATTCATTTTTTGATGGATTTGTTCATGCGTTAACTCCATTGAATGAGTTTGTGACGCAATATGAAAATGCTCTTGTATCTCGTCGGCAAGCAGAGAAAGAAGAAGATTTCAAGACAAAAAATTCTCACCCAATATACGAGACTGAGTTGGAGATTGAGAAACAAGCTGGACAACTCTACACTAGAAAAATGTTTGACATATTTCACACGGAGTTTAAGGCTAGTTATTCCTATTGGAAGGAGAAGGTGAGGAAGGATGGAGACATAATTGAATACAAAGTTGGAAAGAGCACGAGTCCTAAAGCTAATTGGAGAACTGTCTTGTATGATGCTGGACATACTCTTAATTGTTCTTGTGCAAAGTTCGAGATGGAAGGAATGATATGCAAGCATATCATTTGTGTTATGAGATTTAAAAAATTTGTTTCCATTCCAGAAATATATATATTGAAAAGATGGACTATGGATGCTAAGTATCGACCTGATATTGTTAGATGTTCATCAAGCGAGGTTGATGTAACTCCTATGATGGTGTTTTCCCTTAAATCAAAAATGTCCAAAGTGTTACAAGATGCTATTTCATCACTGACAATTTTTAATGAAGTTGAATATTTGTTGGATGATATGATAAAAAAGATAAAGGAGAAAAAATTGCAAGATGTGATTTGTCAGATGGATTCAACTCAAACATCTAGTCTAGTTGTTTCCTTTGTTGACATTCCAGAAATAACAGCGTGTGATCCCAATGGGCCAGTTAGTACTAAAGGTAGACCAAGGGGAGCCTCAAGATTTCAATCGGGTAGAGAGGTAGTTCAAGAAGTAAAGAGTAAACAAACTCGTTATTGTGGAGAGTGTGGAGAAGCCAACCATTATAGGACTACTTGTCCAAAACTAGGTACAAACAGTTCATTTTGTTATGTTTTTTATTTATTTTAATTATAAATATTTAATTTTTATTCTTATCCTGACTACAAAAATATTGTTTATAGTACATATTTGCTAGTCTATCTCAATTTGGGAGAACACTGCTCTTCACAATTACAGTCCACAAAGAATTTGTTGGATTTTGCAGCTTTATTTTGGAGGTTCCTTATGCTTGCACAGTTTGCTAATCAAGTTTGGGAACATGTATCATACTTTTTGGTTTACATTTTTGCATACAGTTACATGGGCGGTTATGTAAAGGACATAATTATAATGGTGTCTAATATATAGTTCTTGTCTTTTTCAGTGCTATACGCGGGTGGTGATTCTGGACGAAATCAATGAAGACCGTCATGATGATGATTGATCGAGGGGTGAGGACACATTCCCATGACGACATCACATTGCCTCTACTAAGTCCTAGTCCACTGTAATCTTTTGTTTCTGGACAGTTTTTGTTTCACATTGCCACTGTAGTCCTACTCATTTCATGTATAAAGGACTCTATAGATCCTCCTTGTAGCTTGCTACCTTCTTTTGAAGGATGATTATTCTGTACTAAGTTCATGTGGTGGTTTGCATGACGCGATATCTTATTCTGTACTAAGTTTATGTGGTGGTTTAGCTCTTTTTGTAAAGATATAGATATTTAGTTAGGAAGTGAAACTATTAGTTCTAGGTGCATCTTTGGTTACACAGTGTTTGGATCATTTAGTGAATTTTGAGTCGCTGAAAATCCAAATGCACTTGGAATTTTGTTCTTTTAAAAACATCTTATTTCAAACGCAACGTTTGGGACAAAAATACAATTTTATACTAATTCTGTTGAAAATCTTCCCCAAGACCTCTGAGCAATTTTATACCAGAATTAATCTCACTTTACATATTGCAGAACATACAACAATTGAGAACTCTTCCATTTTACCAACATACATAACTGCAAAAGTACAAACCCAACATACTGAATAACAAACTACATAAACTAAACACAAGCAGGCCTCCTAGGGGTAGCTCTCCCAATGGCATCACTTGTGTAGCAACCAAATTACAAGGCAGTTGACAAACAATAATAATTTCTGCATGCAAATTAGCAAAGCCAATATTCGCACAAAAAATGATGAGTTAATCAAAAGACTAATTTATCATTCAGAATTTTGTTATAACATTCAACTTTCATTACTAATATGATTTTCTCAAATCTTTTCAAAGAACTACAAAAACATAACACAAGTTAACATGAATGAGATTGTGAAAACACAATGAGAGTCTCGCTCTTGCACATTGCGCTTCCTCCTGGTTTCCCCCTTGCCATGGCCCTTCCTTTTACCATGCCTGATTTTCTTTTTCAACTTTTTCCCTATACCACCTAACTGGTTTTAAGGATCTCAAGCTTTGACTGCCCTCAACCATCTCCATATCTGTTTAATGATAGTCAAGAAAAAAATATGATTCAAACTATTGTCAAGAAAAACATAGAGCATAACTCACTTCATATTTTCTCTAGAGAGAGTTTCCTAAAAGAAAGAATGTGATCAATTATAATGTATATATTTTCTTTGATTTCACATGCCAATAAGAGTAATAGAGAAAGGGGGGATTATAGCAAACAATGAAAGAAACTCACACACACAAAAGTCCCATCTATCATATACCAAACTCACACACACAAAAGTCCCATCTACTGTTTTCTTGTTTGCAACATTTATTTGTCGAATATAGTTTAGGAGCATTTTCTATGTCCCAACTTAAGGGGTCCATCTATCCAACTACCTCATGGAGTATGTGTTCACCTTGATAATATTCCAACTCGATCACAAAACATACGAATCACAAAACACTAACAGTTTGTAAACAGCCCAAACAAAGCTCCAAAAATGCTCTGTCATAACAGTTTGTAATTGTTTTTCAGTTTTACCCTCTCTCGCTAAAACAGTCATAACTAATTCGTTTCAAAACATTTTTGAGCGATTCTTGCGCTCACGCGAAGCTAACTTCCGGGACTATAACTTTCATTTTTTGACCATTTCCAGATTCTAAACACAAAATTCCAGGAAATTCGTGTAAGGGGCTGCTTTGAATCTGTTTTCCAGATTTTTGGCAGATTCGACGCGACTACTTTGAACTGTCATAACTCCTTGCTCCGAAGTCGGAATTAATCCTTTCCAGAGGCTATGGATAGCTGGGATTGCATACTACAAGACCCCAGAAAATTATAATTTTCTAGCAAGTCTAACTAGCCGAAACAGTAAGCCCAAAAGTAGCTTAACACACTAACTTTCAATTTCGTGTCTTAAAATCACTTTTCGTTCTAATTTGATTTGCCCAAACCCTTTAATTATGTACATATAGTGTGTATATATGTAGCCTTAGCCTCGGCTTCGCCTAATTCTTTGTTTTTAACAAAAAAAGTCCTTAAGAGGACTTTTAACAAACATCATGTGTGCATTAGATTTTAAGAGCAGGGTTCATAGGTTTCAAGGATTGTTAAACACCTAAATTTCCTCCCTTATTCCTCCACACAACAACAACTAGTCTCCTTTTGCTAAATATAGACATCACAGTCAAAATTTTATATCACATTGCGAATGGACTAACTAACAGTTATGAATTTTTATAAAAACCCATACTTACCTTATGTTTGCTGCGATTTTTGTGTGTGCATAATATCACTTGAATCTATCCTTGATATCAAGAATGTCTTTCAATTTAGTTACAATATTAATCACTTGAAGTCCCTTCAGCCGAACCAAATGAGACTTAATAGAGAAATGGATTTGTTTTGTGCCGAATGGGAGATACCCATGTATGATAATTTGAAGCAATCGCGCATAAACCCTAGGAGAGAGAGAATCGGAGAGAATGAAGGAGGTGGCCGACGTTGGAGTAGAGAATCGGAGAGAACGGAGGAGGTTATCTGAAGAGAATAATGGAACGCAATTTTGGAAGTAGAGTGCCTGAACCGTGTTTTTCTTTTTTAAAGCAATTGGGCCAAACGACGTCATTTAGGGAGACTGTGTAAAAAAAATAGTACAAGGTTGTGTACAGGCATTTTCCCCATATATATATATATATATATATATATATATATATATATATATATAGCCCTTCACATGCGGGCGTCCACATGCGGGTTTCAAAAAACAATTCATTAGTATACTTATTTTGAGGAGAAAAGAGGCAACCCACTAACTTGATCAAAACCAAGAAAATGAGGAAAAGAAAAAGAAATGTTAACGCCACTCACCCTACTAGGTTGATATGAAGAAGAGAGTGAGACTTGAAAGAAGAAGAAGGACAAACTTTTATATATATATATATATATATGAGCAATGATCCATAGTATTAATTTTGTATGGATTAAAAAATGACAAATAATATCTCTATCTTCCATTACATAAATAAAAGGCCAAGATTAAAAAGGACAAGTGGTCGTCCGCTAGTATGACTAGCGGACTGTATTAAAATAAATTTGAGTAATGCTACATATATAAATTATTTTATAAATTGTTGATGTAATATACTCCACCTCAACATATTGATCAATAAATTATTTCAATATAGTTTTCGGCCCAACACAATATGCTGTGGTGGAGTATGTCATATTAATACTTTATAAAATATTTATAAAATAATTTGTGTCTCTATCGTCATTTAATAAATATTGGACTCTTATACCCCCGATCCCAGCAAGTCAAGCATGATTTTTATTAATACACATATGGGCCCCACTTTGAAACAATACATAGTTGCCCCAACTTTTGAATAATTCCTAATCCCAACTTCAAACAATACACGTGGGCCCTATCTTGAAAATTGTTCATCACAATTCCTAATCTGATTATTTGAGAGGGGCCACCCTTACTAAGCAGAGACTTTCTCGCTCCAGTACTGAGCATTCGGCAACCCTTTAAAAAAAATGGCGGATCCAAATCTTGTTGCCATCCCAACCCCAAACAAAGACTGTCGATGAGGGAAGATACTGCAAGACTTAAAGAGGTAATAGGAATTAGAGTTGATGGAGTTGTCCCAAAACTTTCACCTCTTTGGTGGGCGGAGCTTGAGATTATGTCCACTGAAGGAATTTAATGCTTGAAGTTGAGCTTGTAAGTATACCCACTTTTTTTATTTCTTTTTTTGGTGTTTTGGTAAGGCGCCAAAGAAATTTACCCTTGGAGATCATCCCTTGTACCTTAAATGGGGAGATGATTCTTGTACATGTCTAAAGATAGGAAAAAGTTGGTCGAGCTTGTGCATATTCTTTGTTGTTTACAATTTGGCTGTGAAGATGAAAACTAATCAAGTGGGTAAGCTTTGGGAGTTCTGTTACCAATTTTTTGCCCCAATTCGATTTCACATGAGTGAAGGCCCAATTCGATTTTCACAGTGATTTTCAGAGCGAGGTTAACTGAATTCGATTTCAATGCTTTGGCATGGGTTGACTTGCTCGGTTAGGGGTACAAGTGTCCAAATTTTTTTTAATATAGTCCGCTAGTCCTACTAGCGGACGACAACTTGTCCTTTTTAATCCTGATCTTTTATTTATGTAATAGAAGTTAGATATGTTATTTGTCATTTTTTTTATCATGGATCATTCCCTATAAAAATAAAAATATAACATTTATTTAGGAACATCCGGAAATTAGAAAGTTTAATACCGGACGGAGGTGTGTAAGTTAATCTTAATAAGTTGATTCGATCTAAATTACCTCTCTACCCACTTCAACTTAAAAAACCTAATCTTTGCTTTCTTGGCTTCTCCCTCCTTCCCTCCGCAGCCTGTTACCTTCTACTCCTTTTATTGCTGTTAGGTACCAAACCCTAGACCACATGTTGTTTGATATGTATATATGTGTATTCTGTTGTGTTTGAATTTTGGCATGTGGTTTTTCTTCCTCTTTGCCTCTTTAATTTTGACTGTAGTTTCAGAGCCTGTGGGTTTCGATTCAAATCAATTTTTTTTTAATTTATGTGGTTCAAATGTTTGATGGTGGTTGGTGAGTTTTTTCCGCACACGTTCTTGTGAAACTTCAATCCCATTTGACATTTGTAGAGAAATATTGGTGTTCAAGATTAGGAGAAAAATGATTGTTTTTTTATAAGTAGTTAGTTACTTGTTTGAATTGAGGTGTTAATTGATGCTGAGGATTATAGTCTTTACTTTTCATTAACTTTGATTATTGTTTTATATGTTGTTTTTATTAATTAGTTGGCAGTTTATACTGTACATGTTTGATGAAATTCCTCAATGAGTATTACTGTATACTGTTCAGAAAAGAAATCACCAGTGATGATTATATTAAGTCATGAGCTAAGTAGTGTGTCCATATTGATTAATTATAAAGTGAAAAAGAACTTTTTAAAAAAGTGGAAAACTGGGAGCCAAGTGGACTGATTGTCTAAGCTGCCTAAAATTTGTTCCATTGGAAAGCTAGAATATCGTTCTTTGGTCTTCTTTTTTATCGGCTTGTTCTCTGGTCATTTGGGCAGTAAGGTCTCAATTATCCATTGATAATGTATTTGTTTATTTTTCATTTTTACATTTTTGAGTTTGGGAAAAACAACTGGAGATTCAATTTATTAATCAACGCACCCAAAACTAAACAATGGATAAGCAGTCATGTAACTAGTAGAAGGAGAATGTAATTGATTTGACTGTCAGTTGTGCCATTAATGTGTGATTTCATGATTTTTATGTGATTTATATACATGAGGAGAGGATGTATGTGACGTTTCACTGAATGATTGCTGCTGGATAATTTTTTCACATAGTTGTGCTAATTAAATCATTTGCTATAGTTTTACAAGAGTAAGATGTTGAGAATAAAATTAGAAGTCATGCTTTGAAGTGACATAATTTGGCAGGTATTCTAGTACTTTGTCCCTATGCACACATCATGTCAGGATTTCTTATTGCTAAAACTCAGAAGATCTTAACAAACTTTTCACTAAATAATTTCCAATAAACTACTGTACAAACCAGGAAAGAATTTGATAATATGTCATATAAAAGGACTATTCCTCTCTTTTCCAGTTCAAACTGTCATTATGGGCAAGGAAGGTTTCTTGGGAAGGGACCTTATATGCTACTGGTGTGGAAATCTACATGTGTCACAGGGATTAGGTATATGAACATTTAGGTGGAACTGCATTAACTTGAAATTGGACATTACTTGAAAGGAATTCATTTGTTTTTCTATGTATTCTTGAAATAAATTTGTAAAAGCAAGTGTCCTTACCATTTACTAGGGATGTCCAAATGTAGGCTTAATATAGATTCTCATTGCTGCCATGGCTCACAGTTTACTGCAGATCAGGATCATGACTCTGGAATAGATCAGGATTTTACTCTGGAATATGATATGATATGATATTGAATCAATATATATTTTTCTATTAATGCATTTTTAGTAATCTTTACATTTGATTTTAACTTATAAGTCATTATCAGCCGAACACATTCGTAACTTATTTTAACTTAATTTCTGACTTATAATTGATGCCGAACGCTTTTACGTACAAGTCACAACTTAAAATAACTTCTAAGTTAACTTATATTTTAACTTTAAGTTATTTTAAAATAAGACGTTGCCGAACTTTCTCAGTAACCAATCCATGTGTGTGACATAACCGACCGTTCTGATGGTGGTGGACTAGTGGGTTATAGTTTCACCTGCAATGCAGAAGAAAGACAATTCTAGACAGCTAAGAACTGTATTTAATAAAGGGCGATACAAAGATAAAAAATTTTCTATTAATGATTTACGGACTCATCGTCATCAAAACATACACTTGAAATCCATTTTAGTAGAGGGTTTCTGTCCAAAACTACATATGATGATTAATGTGATTGTACAGATGAACAAGAAGTATCACTACACAGATGCCAACAATAAAAGGTAAATGTACATATATTTAATAAGCTTGGACTTTCTCAGTAACCAATCCATGTGTGTGACATAATTATCTTATTTAGTGTCATTATTAAATTTACAGGATTTACATGATTTGTACAAAAATGACTATTTGATGAATACACTTTATGAATATATTTTGTTCAGTTTAAAATATGTGGCAGTGTTTGCTTTTGCCATTATTCTCAATGATTATATGATAAATACACTTGCATATATTTTATTCAGTTTAGTATATGCGGAACTTTTCTCTTTTGCTATTGTTCTGTCTTATTATTTCCTCTTTGATTTCTGTATTAATTACCCTCTTGTTTGTGGCCTTTTCTGGATTGCTGATGTGAGCTCTGAAATGCATTAGATAGATTTTTTGAGGAGCTTTTGTTACAGTTGAATTCCATCGTTGAAGCTCAGTGTTATTTGTTTGATCAGATTTTGTTCAGTTGGTTTACTAGAGATTCTAATTTTTGAGGTATTACCTGTAGAGATGTTCTGTGAGCTAAAAGGCAGCTTGAGCTGAATGCCAGGTTTGTCTGGCCTTCAGTTTAATCAGAACAGTTCTTTCATTATATAAAAAGATATGTGGCTTGGCATCCACTAGGAAGGACCGTCATGAGTTGGGGTTAAATCACTTTTTTCCCATTGAACTGAACCTCAATTTACATTTGCATCACTGAATTGATTTTTTATCCTTTCGACTCATTAAACTACACTTTTTTTTACAAATCGTTACGAAATCTGTTAAGTTCTTTGACTTTTAACGGAATGACTAGCACATAGGACCCATTTTGTGTACATGTAATATATGTCCACGTGGCATGTTAAAAATGAAAAAAAAACTTAATAAGTTGAAACAATTAAAACAAACTAACTAAAAAACTAAACTAATTTACAAAAAAAATAAAAATATAAAAAAATTAAGCATAACAACAGCTCCACCAGGACCACCACTACTAAACCACCAATCCTATCATTGTCACCACCACAAGCCCCGTCACTACCACCGAACCACCATCTACACCACCAACTTTCTCTTCAACTGATAGAAGCTACTGCTTCTTCTTCTTCAACTGATGGAAAGCTTCTCGAACACAACATTAGATGAAAACCCATGTAAACTAAAATAAGAAACATAGATTAAAATTATCTGGGCATTCTCCATTTATCATTTCCTCACTTCTTTAGTTCATTTGATTGTATTGTAATATATGTTGATTTACCCGCGTTTGTTATTTATATTCAGAGGATGGTTTCAGTCTCTGAATCAGTTCATCAAAAGCTTTAATGGCAATTGTTCAACAGCTGCACAATTTACACTTTCTATTTGGACATTTTTCTATCTCTGCTTCCATGCTTAAGCCTATCATGGTAAATTTCTCAACTTTTGATATGTACAAATGTATATACATGGACAAATATATTCATATACTTTATATGGTAAAAAAATGGGATTCCTTTTTAGGTCTTTTAATGTGTTTATTTGTATATTTGAACAGAATTCGATATTAGAGTTTTTTTAAAATTTTATTTTTGAAGGTTTTAAAAAGTCTAAAATGGGGTCAAACAAATTGGATGATTTAAAATGTCTGGGTTTAGGTAATTTTAGTGCCTTTTGGATGTAGTCTTGTAGAAATGTACTTCATCCGTTCTTGCAAATTAGCTGATCAAATAATTATCAACTCTTGTAATTCATCCTAAATTTTATGTTTTGTCAATTGGATCATTAAAGTGGCATTTTGTGTCAATTCTGTTCCTTCTCCCCAATTTCACTAAAACTCGCCTAAAATTCAACCCGATCCAGTTTATTTAAGGGCAAATATGTCTTTATCATTATTATATATATTATCAATATTAAAATATACAAATTAAAAATTAAAATACAAAAAACTAATAACTATTTCAAAAAAAAAAGAGCTAATTCAAACTTAAAAAAATATATGAAGATTTGGATTTGGGTATATGAAGATTTTTTTAATAGGGAGGAAAAACAAATTGATGAATTAGAGTGCAAAAGAGACGAACTCTTCATCTCATCCAACTAATTATTCACCAAACCCTCTGCAGATCTAGAGCTCCGAAGAATTGAACCAAATTTCTATTGATTCCCAACATTTTCAACCCAATCCCGATTAATTGAAAAGTCAAGTGGCCTGATAAACCATTGTTGACCACCGTAGAAGCTCCGATGATTGCGGTATAGAAAACATCTCCTGCTAGGGATCCATTTCAAGATCTAATTTCCTAAAATCTAATTGCCTAACAGCAAAGTACGTCCCTAAAATTTGCTTTGATTTGCTTTCAAATTTCCAAATCTAATTGCCCAGCTAAAGATTTGTTTTAGAAGATGGGATTATTTTTTGTGGCGATTGATTATCCTAAGGTTTTGTATTTTCGTGTGTTGGAATTTCGTTGAAGAAGGTGAATTATTTTTTGTTTTGTTTTTGATTGACAAAATTAATTAGTTAGGGATATGGTGGATGAAGAGAGATCTGGGATATGGTAGATGAAGATGAACTGATTTTTGTTTTGTTAAGTTTTTATTGATTTTAATTAATTAATAATTTTATACATTGAAGTGTGTTAAATTTTTCAACAATATGTTTATTTACTATTTAAGCCTAGATTTAATTATTTCATTATATGCATAATAATTTCAATTTTCAAAATTAAAAATAATAATTAATTTTTTAAAATTTTGGATTATATTTTTGAAATTTGAAATTGTTTTTTTTAATAGTAATTAGTTTGCTTTGTTTTTTTTGAATAGTAATTAGTTTACTTTTATTTTAATTTCTAATTTGTATATTCTAATATTGGCAATACTTATGAATAAACACATATATACTGCACATATACGGTATATGTATGTTTAAAATATAATTTTGATTTAGTATTATGAATATTGTTAAAGACAAATTTACCCTTAATAAAATGGGTCGGGTTGGGTTAGTTTTTGGGACGGTTGCACTGAAATTGAAAAAATGGAACGGAATTGACATAAAATGCCACTTTAAGGATCCAATTGTCGAAAAATAAATTTTAGGGATGACTTTAAAAGTGGGTGACAACTTGGAGGGACAGAAGTGCCACTCAGCCCTCATAATATAGTTGTTTTTATTATGTGCATTATTTTATTTAATAAATATAATGATGGCTAGAATAGGATTACTACAAACAACAAACTTATTAAATAATGGGAAAGAAAGAAGAAAATAAAAGGATTTCTGCGAACAACAGAAAATGTACTTTCGCAGGATTCCATTCCTTCCTCCATTCCATTCGTGAAATCCAAACGTAGCATTATTACTGTTGGAATATTGGAAAAATGAGTAATTTGCACTTGTAGGCCAAAACATGTGAAGTGACAATGGAACTTTTACAATTGAAGAAATGATATATCATAAACTATAAAAAAGAGAGGATGCATGTCTGTTTGTTTTTATTTTACGTGTGCTTTTAGTATTTTGTTTTCCTTTATAATTTTTTCTATTTTATTTTTCTGTGGAGATGATGTTACAGTTGCAGAACAGGGCATTACAGAGTTGCAAAGGAACACACTTTCGATATTCTCCACTTGAAAGATCTGATAAATTCGAGAATTTTTCTAGTCTCAGATTAAAAAATGATAGGGTATCTTGCATATTAACAGCTGATCATCCCAAACTCAAGTCTAAACGAATTTATCACCCTTTTGGAAGCCATGTTAATGGGTCTCGGTCTATTTTGAATGTTCAGGCCAAATTAAAAGTTGGGTTTCATAATCTTTCAACATGCATTAGTATATTCAGTAATAAGTCATTACATGGTGGTGGACCTTATAGACATGCTTTTGCTAAGAGGTCATTTTCTCATGTTCCAAAAGCAGTAACAAGTAAAAATAGTGATTTGGGTTCCAGAGATGAAAGGAGTGGTGAGAATATTTCATCCTTCAAGGTCTTTAATAAACACCGGAAGCATGCAAAGTCACTGCCTCAAGGAAATTATTTTAAAGGTGGAGTGTGGGCTGATATGACCAATCAAACTATGGGAGAAGGTGCTTCCAACTCTAAAATATCAGCTATTGAAAAAGTTGATACGGTTGCTTCAAGCGACCAGCTTGTTGAGGGTATCAAAATGAATGCTAGCAAGAATAAAGGGAAACTGAAGCAGCAGTCTGGGAGTCTCAGAAGTCGAAAGCAATTTTCTGATGCTAATGCTACCTCCAGTGGTGCAGTTCAGCCAAAAGTTTCAAAAAGAGTTTCTCGAGCAAAGAAGGCCGATATCCCAAAAAATAATCAATCTTCTCTAGATTCGGAGGTTAGCAAAACTTTACACAATATCAGCTTTCTATTTTTTGTTATGCTATATTGACTAACGCTATAGTTTTTCAGAAAGCCTCAACTGAGACTGGCTTGATGGAAGTGCTTGATAGTTCTCTTTCAACAAAACAACAACCTAAAAAGGGAAAATCAAACTACGAATCTAGTTCTTTTCTGAAATCCGTTGAGGCAGCAAATGTTTTATCTGGCAAAGAGTCACCACGTAAACACAAACCACAAATGAGTGTCATACCTAAGCCTCATAGAAAAAGAGCAATACGTCAGTTGTATCCTCCTAGTGGTAAATCTGTTCTGGTGGTGGAATCTGTCACAAAGGCAAAAGTTATTCAGGGATACCTTGGGGACAAGTTTGAAGTTCTACCTAGCTATGGTCATGTACGGGACTTGGCTGCAAGGTCCGGTTCTGTGCGGCCTGATGACGACTTCAGTATGGTATGGGAGGTTCCATCTGCTGC
The DNA here is from genome assembly GCA_016801055.1 of Panax notoginseng. Classification (NCBI taxonomy): domain Eukaryota; kingdom Viridiplantae; phylum Streptophyta; class Magnoliopsida; order Apiales; family Araliaceae; genus Panax; species Panax notoginseng. The sequence continues at coordinate 163,109,714 of CM029015.1, read as the reverse complement.
CTGGACTCATTTGAAAAGTATCAAGGACGCACTGAGTGGGTATGCTATCTTTTCGTTCTCCATCAATATTTATTGTTATATGATAACGGATAGAATTATCTAGGATTCATTTGTTCATTTAAGAAAATTATGTATGTATGTATGTATCATTACACTTGGTCAGCTGTCCAAAAACCTATAGTCTGACTTATTCCCAATGTTACGTGAAATGCGGTTCACTTCGTGGAATCGATACGGGAACGTGAAACTATCCATTGGCTAAAATGCGGTACGCTAGGGTTGCTTTATATTAGTGCTTATAGTTAGGAGTTTTCTTAGAAACTAAATGTAATAAAACTAAGTTTGTTAGAACATTTTTAGTTACATCGACAAGTTGATTAGTGATGTTTGAGCATTCAACAATGAATTGGAATATTGAAATTTGTGCAATTATATTCCAAAAATAAATTAATACTTTCGGTACGATAAATTTAGAGTATTGGTACGTAAGAGTAAGTACATTGTTCACTAGTTGAATAGGAGTATCTGGTAAATTTGGTTATGCCTTGTGTATATGAGTTTTGCTTTTGTTGTATTGGGATCTGCTTGATATAATTTTCTGTTCCTTTACTCATTTTATTCTTTCTTGTTCCTCAGAGCAGAAAATCTTATCCTTGCATCCGACCCTGATCGCGAAGGAGAGGCTATTGCTTGGCACATCATTGAGATGCTGAAGCAACAAGATGCTTTACATGAAGATATCAATTTAGCGAGGGTTGTCTTTAATGAAATAACTGAATCATCCATAAAAAATGCCCTGTTGGCTCCGAGAGATATCGATGTGAATTTGGTTCATGCTTATCTTGCCCGACGTGCTCTTGATTATTTAATTGGGTTCAACATTTCACCTTTATTGTGGAGAAAGTTACCTGGTTGCCAGTCAGCTGGTCGAGTTCAATCTGCTGCTCTTTCTCTTATATGTGATAGAGAAATGGAAATTGATGAATTTAAACCACAAGAGTATTGGACAGTTGATGTCGAGTTTAATGAAAAGGGATTGGGATCAGCAGTGAACAACTACTCTATTTCATCATACTTGACCCATTTTCAATCCAAAAAATTGAGCCAGCTTTCGATTAGCTCTCATACAAAGGCAAATGATATTCAAAGGAAAACTGAGGCTTCAGAATTTGAAGTGAGCAGCTCTAAAAGAACCAAAATGCGGAAAAATCCTCCCACTCCATATATAACATCATCACTTCAGCAAGATGCTGCAAGTAAATTACTTTTTCCTGCTACATATACAATGAAACTCGCGCAGAAACTGTATGAAGGGGTTCAATTACCTGATGGCAACTCGGCAGGATTGATAACATACATCAGAACAGATGGCTTACACATTTCTAATGAAGCTTGCAAAAATATTTGCTATTATGTTAGAGAAAGGTATGGACATAGTTTTACATCAGAGAGTTCTCGCAAATATTTTAAGAAGGTGAAAAATGCTCAAGAGGCCCATGAAGCTATTAGACCGACTGATATTCGTAGAGTTCCCTCTAATCTGGTTGGAATACTTGATGAAGATTCTTTGAAACTGTACACTCTAATTTGGTCTCGTACAGTGGCATGTCAAATGGAACCTGCTATGATCGATCAAATACAAATTGATATTGGGAATGCTGATCGGTCCATCATTTTCCGATCTGCATGCTCAAGAATAGAGTTTCCTGGGTACCAGGCTGTGTATGAGGATGTGGAAACTAAAGCAATCAGATATAATGATAATGAAGGGAATGAGCGTGCTGATGTTTTTGGGGTCCTCAGTAATTTGAAGTCTGGGGATCCACTATATCTAGGTAAAATTGAGCTCAAGCAGCACCATACTCAGCCTCCACTGCGCTTCTCCGAAGGGTCACTGGTTAAAAATCTGGAGGAGCTTGGAATTGGTAGACCTTCTACTTATGCAACTACAATGAAAGTTCTAGAGGATAGGAATTACGTGACAATAAAAAGCCGAATTTTATATCCAGAATTTCGAGGTCGCATGGTATCAGCATTTCTTTCCCATCACTTCTCTGAGGTGACTGATTATAGTTTCACAGCTGATATGGAGACTGAGCTTGATAATGTTTCTGCTGGGTTGACTGAATGGAAAGGCCTCCTCAAAGATTATTGGACAAGGTTTAGCAAGTACTGTGAGCTTACTGGTACTGTGCATATTCATGAAGTGGAGAAGATGTTGGAGGAGAAGTTTGGGGATTTTTTGTTTGCCTCTCTCCCCAATAAAAGTAGGACATGCCCAAGTTGTAAGGAGGGAACTTTGATTTTCAAAGTCAGTAGGTTTGGTGCAGGCTATTTTATAGGTTGCGATCAGCATCCGAGATGCAAGTGAGTATGGCTGCATTACTTGGGTTCTTTTCATTTTCTGTTGAAATACGTTTAGTTAATGATCTTACTGTGGGGTGTGTGTGTGTATTTCGAAGCAGCTTTTACACATGACATGAATAGCTCATGGCACTCAATTTGTATTTTTTTTGTGTAAGAAAATTTACCAGGATAATTACCTATCTTAATCTATTTCCTAGGATTTTATCAATTCTCAGTTTCTGAACTAAGAACTGTGAGGTTGGATGAACTATTCTTAAATAAGGTGGTCTGAAAGGTAACCTCAATAAATTTGTGGTTACACTACACGTTAGATTAATGTAATAGTCTACTCAGAGATATTTGTTTTCTGAGGGCCTTAGTTTTATTTTAACCTGTATTCCTCACATGTACTGCCACCTCCTTTTAACACAATCCTCCTAATTTCTTCCTCCTCAAAAGGCCTTTGTAACCGAACACTTCTGTTAGAAGATATTCCATGATTGTAGTTTCCATAATCAATGTGTACACATTACTGTAATGTATTACCATAATTGTAATTAGGATACTTGTGTGTGTGTGTATATATATATATATCAACCTATGTAATAGAGAAAATTCATTCAATAAAATATTCTATTCAGTTTTAACATGGTATCAAAGCTTGATCTTTTATCAAAAGTTCTTTCCTCTTCTTTTCTTCCTTTTTCCAATGTCGTTCATAGTTTCTATTAGAAAACTAGTTGAACAATTGTATATAGAGGAATTGAGATCATAATTGGAGTACCTGTTGCCGGGCGATTAGACCGGAGGTTTCAATTTTTCGACCCACTGCCGCACGTTCCCTCACGTGCCGCTCCACTCGCCTGCCGCCGACGCCAAGTGCCATCATTGGCCGGCGCGTGAGCTTTTTTTCGGCGACCTTTTTTGACGTGGCTTCTTCCAGGGTGATCGATTCTCTCTTCTTGCTATCTACAGTGGACAGAAGTTGTTTGGTTGAGTTTTTTTTCACAAACCTTTGTTAACAGTGTTTGTTTTTAACGAATAGGGTCACTGTTAAAGAATTGAGTTGGTTAACAGTTTTGTTCGTGCTTTACCTGTCTATCCTGTGTTTCGGAGTGTTGTACAATCCCTTGATATCATTTGGAAAGTTTATTCTCCTTGGTATAAATTGTATCTCTCTTAATACTATTTTATGCCAAAACAAAGTGGTGCTAGCAATAAGGTTCAGAACAGTGGAATGAAATAACAAGGCGTGTTCAGGAGTCGTACTCTTAATTTAGCAATGACTCTCAGCCTTTTTAAATTGGATGGAGCCAATTATTTAGCATGGTCTCAAGCATGTCGCATGTCTATTGAAGCTAATCGTATGCAACACTTCATCAATAGAACAACCACTATGCTTGAGAAACCGGGTCTGGCCCAAGAAGAATGGAAATATGATAATTCCATTGTGAAAACGTGGATTTTTAATTCCATGGATCCTATTATGCGGAGTAGTTACTTGTTCTTAGACACAACCTATGAGCTTTGGGAGGCTATCTTTCAAACGTTCTCTGTTTTTGGTGATATGTCTAAGGCATATGACATTCGTAAAAGAATCCGTGAGCTAAGTCATGGGGAGAGGATTGTGGCTCAGTATTTTGCAGAAATTAATGCTCTTTGGCAGAAGCTTGATCATTACCGGGTTTTTTTAGCCAAATGTCTGGAAGATGTAGCTGCTTATCAAAAGTTTGTTAGTGCGGATAGAGTTGTGGGTTTCTTGGCAGGTTTGAATATAGAATTTGATCAAGTTCGAGTACAGTTGCTTGGTCAGACACCTTTCCCATCATTGCGATAGGCTCATGCTAGAGTCCAACAAGAGGAAAGTAGGTGTAGGGTGATGGTTCTAAATTTTGTTGACCGATCAATCATGGTTGCTTCGTATTTTAAGTTTGGCTCCACCATTCAGTCTCCTGTTGAGAAGGAATCCCGCGAATGTGATTACTGTGGGGAAAAAATGATCGTTATTTTAAGCTTCATGGACGTCCTAAAGGACGAGGAGGTTGGTTTAGTAGTGATCGTGGACGTGGATCTCAGGCCTATAAGACTACTACAACACTTCCTGTTGATGCATCCAGTGCTTCAGACACTACCACTGCACTTGCTTTTGAGGAAATCTCAGCTTTTTGAAAATTCTATTCCAAATCTACTTTTTCTCATTATGCTTAGTCAGGTATACATTCTTGTGCTTTTAATGTTTCATCAATTTGTCCTGGTTGGATCATTGACATAGGTGTTTCTGAGCATATGGCCGGATCCTCCACCCTCTTTACTTCATACACGCCTTGTTTTGGAAAAAACAAGGTTCGCGTAGCTGATAGTTCCTTCTCTTCTATCTCTGGGAGAGGCTCTGTATTTTGTACTCCTTCATTGACGTTATCATTTGTTTTCTATATTCCTTCATTCACTGCAAATTTATTATCTATTCAACGTCTTTCTGAATCCTTACATTGTTCAGCAACCTTTTTTTTCCATCTCATTGTGTTTTCCAAGACTTGGTGACGGGATAGAAGATTGGAAGTGGTAGTGCAGTTGGTGGCCTCTATTATTTAGATGTTCCCTACTCAGACTCTATACTTTACTTCTGACTCGAGCCTGACTTCTCTCCATCAATGACATCGACGTTTGGGACATCCCTTTTTTTCCATATTAGTCTTTGTTTCCATCTTTAGTTAAACAATGTAAATTATGTAATAAAACTCAGTTTTTGTGTGAACCATGTGAATTAGGGAAACACAAATGTTCTGTATATTCTGCTTTTAACAGTCGACATTCTGAATCTTTTGCTATTATAAATACTGATGTATGGGGACTTTTTCGTGTTGTTTCCCGTTCTGGTCATAGGTGGTTTGTTAGCTTTATTGATTGTCATTCTTGTGTCACTTGGATTTATCTTATTCGTTCCAAAGATGAGGAGTTTGATTGTTTCCAGGAATTTCATAAAATGATTCAAACCCAATTTGAAGCTAAAGTAAAGATTTTTCATAGTGATAATGGTCGTGAATATAGTAATAATAATGCTTTTGCATCTTATCTCTCTCAGCATGACATTATTCTTCAAACCTATTGTGTCAAAACTCCAGAATAAAATGGAATAGCTGAAAGAAAAAATCGACACTTACTAAAGGTAACCCGCACTCTTATGTTCATTATCAGCACCCCTAAATTTCTATGGGGAGATGTTCTGACTGCTGCATTTCTGATAAATTGACTTCTAGAATTTTTGGGAACAAAAGTCCAATCTCTTTTCTCCAACACACGACAAGTCTTCCTTCACCTCGCATTTTTGGTTGTGTGCGCTATGTTCATGATAAATCTCCTACTCGGAAAAAATTAGATCCCAAGTCTTTTCGGTGTATTTTCATTGGTTATTCTCCAACCCAAAAAAGTTATAAATGTTATCATCCTCCTTCACACAAAGTCTTTGTCACTCGTGATGCAACATTTTGAGAATTAGAACCTTTTTATTCTTCTTCACCTTCTCATGGGGAGGATGTTATTGATGAGGAGAAGCTTCCTCCTGAGGCTGGCATTACAAGTTCTATTATATCATCTTCTTCTGTTCCTGTTGTTTCTGATAATTCTACACAGGGGGAGTTACAGTTACAAGAGTCATGCCATACAGAATGAGTCTGAGTTGAGAATTTATGTTTGAAGAGGCAAGAATAAGGTCACCATTTATGCACCGCTATACCAACCCTGCTCAAAACCTAGTCTTGATAATGCTAATGGTGAGAATCCTAATCCTACTTGTTCTTCTGATGATACAAACATTCCTATTGCTCTTAGAAAAGGGGTTAGAACTTGTACTCAACATCCTATTTCTAATTTCTTAGCCTATAATAAATTATCTGCATCCTACCACTTCTTTGTTTCTTCCTTGTCTTCAATATCTGTACCTCAGGGGTGGAGAGAAGCAATTAGTGATGAGAATTGAAAATAGGCTATGATAGAGGAGATGAATGCCCTGAAACCGAATGATACATGAGAACTAGTTTTTCTTACTGGAAAAAACCAGTTGGTTGCAAATGGGTATACAGTCAAACAGAAGCCAAATGGGACAGTTAAGAGACTTGAAGCCAAAGCGAGGCTAGTTGCAAGAGGATATACTCAAACTTATGGAATTAATTACCAGGAGACATTTGCTCCTGTGGCGAAGATGAACTATGTTATTACCATAATCTCATGTGCAGTAAACTTTGGCTGGGATCTTCAGCAATTGAATGTGAAAAATGCGTTTCTTCATGACGACTTGGAGGAGGAAGTATACATGGAAATACACTGATTTTGCTTCATTTGTCACCAAGGGTAAGGTGTGTAAACTGCGAAAGGCTTTATATGGTTTGAAGCAATCTCCCAGAGCCTAGTTTGGTAGATTTTACAAAGCAATTATAAGATTTGGGTACAAGCAGAGTCGAGCAGATCATACTCTATTTGTTAAACAGATAAAAGGTAAGACTACCATTCTTATCGCGTGACAGGGGATCATAAAGAAGAGATAGTTAATCTCAAAGCGAATCTAGACAAAGAGTTTGAGATTAAATATTTTGGTTCTTTGAAATATTTCCTTGGTATTGAAGTTGCAAGATCTTCCAGTCAGATTTTTCTATCTCAAAGGAAGTATGTTTTTGATCTTTTAACAGAAACTGGCATGTTGGTATGTAAGCCTCCTGATTCTCCTATTGAAGTTAATCATCATCTAGTAGGTGGCACAAGACCAATAGTTGATAGAGAAAGATATCAATATTTGGTTGGACGATTGATATACCTTTCTCATACTAGACCCGATATATCTTATGTTATAGTGAGTCAGTATATGCTTGACCCTCGACATTGTCACATGGAAACTGTTTACAGAATTCTAAGGTATTTCAAGTCTGTTCCTGGAAAAGGTTTATTGTTCGCACCACGCTGTCATATGAGTTGAAGTTTTTTCCAACTTAGATTGGGTTGGCTTTATAGAGGATCGCCGTTCTACTGTTCATTTGTTGGAGGTAACTTGTTACTTGGCGTAGTAAGAAACAATTCGTGGTGGCAAGATCCAGTGCTGAGGCTAAATATCGAGCTATCGCCTTGGGTATATGTGAGCTAATGTGGCTTCGAACCTTGCTAGAAGATTTGGGTGTTACAACTAAAAAGCCCATGCAGTTATTTTGTGATAATAAAGCAGCTATTAGTATTGCAAACGACCCCGTATAACACGATAGAACAAAGCACATTGAGATTGATAAACACTTCATCAATGAAAAGTTAATTGTGGTCTTATTTGCGTACCTTTCGTCAAAACAGAACATCAGCTTGCTAATATTTTAACTAAGGGTCTTAGTAGTAAGATATTTTATCCATTATGTTTCAAGTTGGGTATGCGAGACATCTATAAACCAACTTGAGTGCGAGTGTTAGAAGATATTCCATGATTGTAGTTTTCATAATCAATGTGTACACATTATTGTAATCTAGGAATTACCATAATTGTAATTATGATGCTTGTATATATATATATATATATATATATATATATATATATATATATATATATCAACCTATGTAAATGAGAAAATTCATTGAATGAAATATTCTATTCAATTTTAACAACTTCTCTCCCTCGTAATGGGATTCTACTCCAACCATTCAACCACAGGTCTCATCTCAACATCCTTCTCAAAACTTCTTATAGAACCTTGTGATATCCCAAAAAAGCTTCTTATAGAATCTTGTGATCTCCTCAACAATTAAACTCGCATTTTTAAAAATCTATAAAACTCTAACTTAAGCTCCTTTATGAAACTTCAAACTCCTACCCTTACTTCCACTAGAACCTTATGAAAAAGTTTAGAATTACATTCTCTATCCATAATCCACTTAATTTTGTCATTCTGTCTAGAATTTATTTCCTTCCTCAAAACCACCCCCTCAAACTCATTATATAACCGAGCTCGCATTGCATAGTAAAACCTTGGATGACAGGGCAGGCACCTCAGCCTCTTCAAGCCTATCAATCTCCCCCACCTCCATCAGGACCAAAATCTTCTTATCTCGCACATTCTCAAACACCCGACTCTTCCACTCATTCAACTTTAAGTTTCACATTCCTCAATTTCCTCGTACATATAACCATGCCATGCCGCACACTCCTTCCACCAAGTCTTCTTCAACACAGAAAAGCCTGGAGGAGATATCTACATATTCTCATATCGAAAAGCTGCCAAACCTTGTTTTAAAGAACTAGACTCTCAAACAATCCAAAAATGATTAGAAACTACTTGAGGAAGAACGTATTGACCCAATTTAGGAAATGCTTATTAACGAATAAGAAGCGATCAATACGAGTTGTGACGGAACGCTCACTTGAGACAGACCAAGTAAACTAGGCCTGATCATCGGTAATTAACCGGACCGTACCGGTTATCGAGTGCTTCCAAAATTGTGTACCGATACCGGTTGGACCGGTATACTTAACAGGTTAGCCGGTCCGAAATCGATACGGTATCGATTTTTATTTAATTTTGTACTGGTTGGATTTATTTGTCATTTAATTTAATGGTAATATTATACCAATCCTTGCAAAAGCATAAACTGCCACACCTAAACCATAGAAGAAAACAGAGAATCCTCCAAATGCTTGCAAAACAGGGGCTTTTCCCTCTCGAGGCATACCAAAATGGGAATTCACATTCACCTTCAAAATCAACATACATAATTTCATCATCTTTAGAAACAATCTTGGTAACCTCAGAGTAATTTTTTATCAAAACGTACTTCAAGTTGAAGCAGTTGCTTAAGCACAACAAATGACATTCTCATGTGGTTCTTTTATCAAACAGATGGAATTTTGTTTAACCCCAATTGGAAAGAAAAACAACCCCATATTTCCATATGAAATATGAATTGATTTACCTGAAAACCCCAAGATTTTGGGGTTGGGATTGTTAATTGAGAAATTGAAAATATTTGCTAAGGTAGTTACTACGAAGATGAGGTAGCTGATGCAAAACCCAGCTTGGGATAGGACAATCATGGCGCCGGCGGCCAGATGATGAAGCCTAGACCACCAAACGAGTTGATTTTGGAGGAGCCGTTGAGGGATTCGAGGCGACGACACGTGTAGACCAACACCATCATGCAGTAGTAGGATCAGATGTTTAGTCGATGGGAGAGAATGGATCGGTGAATTCGAGATGGAGAGATAGGTTCGAGGATGGTCTGAGATAGAGAGAAAGGTTTGAGATGGAGAGACGGAGAGAATGTGAAACTGTGAAAGGAGAATAAAAATGAAACATTATTAATGTAACCGGTACAACCGGCATGGTTCGGTATATACCGAATGAGCCAAACTCGTTCCCGTTCCCGGTACCGAAAATTCGGTATTTATCGGTTCAATTTATCAAAATCGTACCGTTCACCATTTGTCCCGAACTGGCTGGTTCGGACCGGTTCGGTTTGACAAAAACCGAAACAACCAAAATATTTGGTCACCCCTAAAGCAAACTGAGCATTCGACAATACCCCTAAAGCTCAACCCCTTATATACTCGTCAAACTTTCTCATACTTGTAGATATTCTAAACCCTCCACTGTTCAGAAGAAGTAATAATAATATTAAATTCATCATCCAAACAAAAACGAGTACTACAAAGACCACATCATAAAGCTCATCACAAAAAGTCGTTTTCTCTCTTGGTCGATTTGGACCCTATCATCTCTTTGTTAACCTCTATTGTTTAGGTGTCTATAGTGTAGTAAAAACAATTTGATATTAATATCTAGTTGTCTATAATGTAGTAAAATAGTTTAATATTAATGTCTATGTAAGTATTTTGTGTTATGAATTAATTATCACAAATTATATATATATATGGGAGTCTATTTCAACAAACGCATCTCCCACCATCCAATGCGAAATCTAACGGACAATTAATGGGGACTTAGCGACGTGTAAAAAAAATTAAATACCTGTCGCTACTCTTAGTTAGTAGCTGTATAGAGTAATATTATAAATAACTTCAATGTATTTATTTGTATAAATAATTTATTAAGTAATAAAATTTAACATTGTCAACTGGCTTCAATGTATTTATTTTTTATAAATAATTTCTTAAGTAATAAAATTTGAAGGTGTCAATTATATTCAATATATTTATTTGTATAAATAATTTCTTAAATAATTAAATTAACATTGTCAGTTATTGAATGTATTTATTTGTATATATAATTTCTTAAGTAATAAAATTTAACATTATTAATTATTGTGACAATTTGATTATTTAAAATTTAAAATTCATATTGTAATAAAATTTAATTTAATTAATATAGATAACATTATAAATAAATATATTGAAGCTATTTAAATGGGTTATTTAGGACATTACTCATACAGCTAGGAAGAGTAGCGGTAGGTACTTAATTTTTTTTTCCTGCCACTACTCGTAGTAGCAGAAGGGCTTTAATCCCCATTAATTTCGCCCGTTAGATCTCATATTGGACGGTGGGTGATGCGCTTGCTGGAATAGTATTCTTAACAATCATTTGCTATGGATCACTCCCTATATATATATACACACATACACACACACACACATTGTAATCATGCATATCCTTATCCTTGGTCGTTTCAGATGTCCAGTTAATAGTTTTAAACTACTACAAATCCCATTACCTTTATTTATGTTTAGCCCTGATTTCATTCCTTTCCTAAATTGATAAGCATCATATTTATGTTACTTTTTTTTTAAAGTTTTTTTTGGTAGCCTATGTGAGCAATAGCTCTTGTACTTCATGGCATAAACCCAAACTAGAATTTTATTTATCTTGTTCATGGCTTAGATTCTGTTACTTTCTGCAGGAGTCATTTCTTTGAGTTCGGTAAGTAATTTGACTATAGCTTGTGCCAAACATTGTCTGCTTTCACATAGTAAGTTTTAACGAAATAAGTATGCTGGTTCAGGAGGTAAAACTGCATCAGAAGACACTCATTTAAATATATTTTTTTCTTTCTTATTTTCCCAATTGCAGGGAACTAATTTTACTCTTCAAGTAGTTTAGTTTACCATTATACTATTGACAAGTTAGTGGAATTTAGTATACACAACTTTTTATGACAAGTCATTTCTTTTTATTTGGTAGTTATGAACATAACTTTAATTTTACATTATGGTACAGGTACATTGCTAAGACATTATACAACGATGACGATGAAGAAGATGATCCTGAGAACAGCAAGAATGTGGAGGAACCGAAGGTCTTAGGCCTAAATCCTGATTCTGATGAAAAGGTTCGTACTTAATCTTGTGTATCAGTTGATTATGGGAATAGAATAACTCAAATTTTTGCATCTTGGTTTTGTATGTCATTTGACTATTTTTTCTTCCAGATTCTCTTGAAGAATGGTCCGTATGGATACTATGTTCAACTTGGTGAAGACAGAAAGGGATACTTGCCTAAACGAGCTTCAGTTTCCCAAGTATGTAAAGACTTCCTTCCCATCCATAAAGTATTTTTGGCATTTGGAGCATAATTTCCTGGTCAACTGTAAATCCTTGAACTTCTCAGTATATGCTTGACGTCAGTATACTTTAATATTAATTATTTTTCAAAATGTAGATGATAATTATTTTAAACACCGTCATTGGGTTGAAAATAATTTTGAACGATGTTATTTTCTTTATAGTTTTTAATTTTTTTTTCATACTTATTGTCAAATACATAAACCGAGTTTTGAGTTGGTGCACACAGAAGTTATACAAATGGTGTTGTGTCAAGGTGATCTGTTTATTAGATGAGTTATACTTGTCTTGCATGGTGCCCTAGAATAAACATGTATTAGTGTTAAAGGTCCTGACGCGATTGATTTATCGTTTTTCATGGTTGTGTTCAGAATACTTCAAATCATATGTTAATTTTGTCGCCTCTAACATGAACTCCCCTGGCATGACATGATTGACACTAAGGTCCTTTTGAAGATTAAGGTATTGTTTGATTTGCGTTTCTCCACTGGATGAACACTAATGATTCACACCAGATGCATGGGTCTTACAAACTCCTGTCCAAATTTTCTTAGATTTGTTTTTGATGTGTAAGAAGTGTTGTGAGTCATATATGATAACATTATTTTTTCAATGTACTGTTACAAGGAAGCTTTGAAGTTCTTTGTTGGGGCTTTTGGTGAAGATGCAATGGTTTTGCTTTTTGAGGGGTTTAGCAGAACAGGGATGGTTGGTCCTTGTCAAGGTCTCTGCATGTTTTGCCCTTATTTTGGTACAATAGACTGAGAGGACTGTTAGGATATTTATTTGATTAGTAGGATTAGTATAATCTTTAGAGACAATTTTCTTCCCTTGCCTTGCACGAAGAGGTAGTTGTCTTTGGCCAAGGCCAAGTAGTGCTTTTAGAGAGATAATTATTTGATATACACAGTGATTGGAATATTGTGTCTAGGCACTTAGTATTTTCTTCCACATTCTGTCTCTTTTTCTGTGGACTTCTTTACCTTACTCCTTGTATTATTTCTGTTTTCTACTAAATTTCTCTTTTGAATTGAATAGTTAAATGTTTCATCTCAAATATGTGCAGCAAACAACTACAAATTTCCCTACTTTAGTTTACTACTTATTATTCAAAGGTAAATATGTAATCATTTATTATTTCAGAGAAAGGATGTGGCATCTATCACCCTGGAAGAAGCTCTTGAACTGCTGCGGTACCCTGTAACATTGGTACATCTCCATCGAAATTTTGCAACTTTATTAGATTTTAATTATTAGCGAATTAATTTTTTTGGAATTTATATTAGGGAAAGCATCCGGAAGATGGCCAGCCAGTGATACTTAAGCTTGCGAGATTCGGATTTTCTATTAGACATCGACGCACAATTGCTCCCGTACCTAAGGTAGATTTTCTCTTTTTGTAGCATGTTTTGTTGGCGAACAGCTAATAATAACTTAATCTTTCTTTTATTTCTTTGCTCTAATATTAAGCTATAAATGGTTCACAGCATTTCTGAATTTGTAAACTATGTGGGAAAGCTAGGGTGTAATTGGAGTATTTCCTTATTTCCATTTTTCCTTCTTGATGAGTAAAAGTAATAAGAAAGCACAAAACAGGGGCGAAATCTTTTGTATTCGTGCTGTATAACAATAGGTATTTATCTTCTTGTCATGAATATAGCATCCACTTGTTGGCATAAAGAACCTACTTGACTGCATGGACTCCTCATGTCGGAGTAGCATGTGCTGTAAATAGAAGTTTTCCCTATTTTTCTTTCTACTCCATGTGCATTAAGATTAAGACATTATAGATTCATTACCACTGTTTGTACTTTACAGAGACTATGAACTTTCTTACTTTGGGATTACACACACAGGACCAATAAGAGAGAATAACATATGCCTCAACTGTATTTCAGAATTTGTACCTTTTAGTTGGCCGTCTAATGAGGAGCTTCCTTCCTAGAAAGAGAGTGAATACTAGGTTAATCATGATGTACACGTTCTTCGCTCCTCTCCATACAACTTTATCTTCAGTATCATTTTGCTCACATTTGGGAATAAATAAACTGTCACACTAAGTATGCTGATTGTCCAGGAGTTGGATAATTAACTAAATAAGAGAGCAAGTAAAGTTGTTGGTGAGGTTAACAAAGTTGGTTAAGGTGGTCTATAAATTCACTTGTTATGGTTATGGAGTTTGTTATGAAACTTTATTTCTCCTTATAAAAGAATTCTCTCATTGGAATTTCTCCCTATTTCTCTGCTAGATCTCCAAATCTCTCAATTACTTTTCTATTTTCTACCTCTTCTTCCTTCTTCTGAAAAGTGTGGAAGCATAGATTCTTGTCGTAGGGGGTATGGTTTTGGTGTGCATATAAAGCCCCTCTAGTGGAACTGTGCGATAGCGTAGCATATAGAAAGTTTTATGAGATAATATTATTGAGATTTACAACTCTTGAAGATTCTGTCTTAGAAAGCATATGTTGTCAGAAGATTAATATTCGCATGTGATTAAATGTAAAACAAACGCGTAGGATGTAGTATAAAAGCAAAAGCAAAAGCTATTTAAAAAAGAAAACCCACTATAGATTTATTTAACTACAAGCACAGTTTTGGTCAAGGGAGCTAGTTTCAGCCATTAAGAAGTGTAGGTACGAATTGAAGTTAAACCTATTAATTATGAAATTAATTTTTTTGTTAAGTTAAATTATTGGCCGTATATTATATTTTTAAATTAAGGAATCCGGTTTAAGTATGATGCATCGATCAACTGTGCCCACCTAATGAGGATGGGAGTATGATAATCAAAATATTAATTATTCTGTATTATTGTTTATAGATGCATTAGATGTAATTACCTTATTTTAATAGATAATATTAGGATACTAGTAAGTTATTCTAGAATAGCATAATAGATAGTTATAAAAGATTTTGTTTCCTTTTTAAATAAGATTTTACTTGGGTAATGCACACCCATACAAAATTTATATATATTAAATGATTGGTTATTATTGATTTTAAGCCTTGTGCTCAGTGTTCTAAAAGTTACTAGTCGGTCCCATGTCGGTTGGCTACCGACTAGCGATTAGGGGATTAATCGGCTAGTCGGGTTTTCAATTTTAAAAAAATATATATATTCTCATTCCTCCTTTATAAGTTTTGAATAAGTAGAATAACATAAGTAACACAAATCATCAAATAAAAACATGGAAACTAAGTAAAACCAAATAGTTCGACGCTCTAAGTTCAAAACATGAAAACAAATTAACCAAATGAAACTTAGTAGCACAAAATCAATAGTAAATTACTCTTCTCCATATCCCTCCAAGATTTGCTCTCCATCGGACTCAAACTCATAATTCTCATCTTCTTCTTCGTTATCATTTTCTGACACAAACTCGTTTTCATCTAGTTCTCGCACATTTTTACCATTTCTTCTAGGTAGAAGGACCTCATCCGCTCCCATAGCTTCCCCAACCATATCCCATGTAAGTCCCGAACCCGGCTCAACTTCATCGTCACCACCTTCAACAATCTATCCTTGTGCATTTGTTGCTTCACTAGTAATTAAGACATCCTTCTCCTTTACCCTTGTTTTCTTGTTGACAAGTTTGACATTGAATTGGACATACACTAGGTTGTTCAACCTTGTTGCATCATGTCTATTCCTTTTCTTCGTATGTATCTATACATTTAAGAAAATTCTCAAGTTAATAATTCTAATACCCTTGTTAAAAAATTACAACATATAATAAAGAGAGGGAATATGTACTTACTCCCTCAAAAGTGCTCCAATTTCTCTCACACCCGGATGAACTCGAAGTCAAAGAGAGAATTTTAATGACCATTTTTTTCAAGTTGGGTGTATGATTGTCATAGTTAGACCACCATCCAACTAATCATGAAAGAAGCACAATTCAATGAGTAATTTAGTACTAACTATAAGTTACTTGATTGGGGAAAAAAAAAACTAAGTTACTAAGAAAAGAAAACTAGAAAAGTGATTACTAAGTTACCCGGATCATAAGTGTCATTTTTCTCCTCACATCCCTTTGTGGCCAATGGTCTACCAAATCCACCCTCTTTGTTCTTGTACTTCAACAACTCTTTATTGATAACCTCATTTTGAACTTCAAAATCATCGTGGAAGAAAGATTCAACACAAGTAAAAACGCCATCCATGATAATTGGATCATCTTTCATGGTAGGATCCTTGAAGAGGTAAAATGGATTCAAAAAGTAAGCCGTCAAATGCAATGGACTATCAAGCCGACCTAAGTTTTTTGTGTCAATGACTTGTAGTATTGGTCGGTAGTTACCCTCATTTTGTTTGTATGCCTCTTTGATATCTTCTTTCGCTTTCTTGAGCTCTCCATACACAAAGCCCATTGAGGGCTTCCAATCCCCATCAACAAGACAAAGAACCATCACTAATGGAGCAAACACTTTCAAGCAAAGAGTTGCACTATTCCAAAACGCCGTACTCATCGTCGTAGCAAATGCGGCTTTCCCCTTTGCGGTCTTCACCCATGGAAGAGCTCCCCATTCATTGGTAGTACACATCATCTTCAACTCTTGTTTCTTCTCCATCATACTTTGCATTGTCAAGAAGGCGGTTGCAAATCTAGTAACACTCGGCCTCACTATGTCTCTCTTTTTTGTATATTTTCTCATCAATGCCAATGTTCTATGATGACCATAAATAAATATAGTGAACTTCTTTGCCCTTTCAATAGTGTCTTTGAACTTTTGTTGCTTTCCAATCCCTTCAAGCATGAGGTTTATTGTGTGGGTTGCACATGAGGTCCAAAACATGTGGTCTCTAGGCCTTCAACAATGTCGCCGCTGCCATATTATTAGAGGCATTGTCCGTGACTACTTGGATTACATTTTGTGCCCCAACTTCATCAATGCACTTGCCAACATAGCCAAATATATATTCAGGCGTGTGCGACACCTCCGAATCTTCTTTAGAAGAAAGAAAACAAGTCCCAGTCCTACAATTAACACATAAATTCATGATGTTGCTTCTTTTTCGATCGATCCAAGCATCGGTCATGATAGAGCATCCCGTTGAAGCTCACTCTTCTTGTTTCTTGAGTGATTGTTTGGTTCTCTCCACATCCTCCTTCAACGGCTCCCTTAATTGATATTGACTTGGGGGTTGGAAACCTTGGCCAAATATACCCACCGCCTCAACAAAGCGTTTAAAGCTATCATTGTCAATAGCATGAAATGGAATACCGGCTTCGTACATCCATCGAGCCAAGTACCTATTCACATCATGAGTTCTCTCTTTCCAAAGTGCATCATTCATGTTTTGTTGTCGCATCTTCTTACTTGCACTCAAATCCGGATTGATGGCCCTTGCATATCTATCCATGGGACCAAGATAATGGGGCCTCTTCTTGACCCTAAAACTTTAACTTCTTCGTGTTCATTTCCTTTTGGAATTGCCTCCACTTCCACTTCCGCTCTAACATTCATGTCATCTATCCTCGTCTCTCTTTTTAGTTGCTGCCTTGTCAAGTGACATCTTACACTTTTCTTTATCTTCCTTGGTTGACTTGGGGTATGATGCTACATTTCCCTTGATATTTGCTATGTGTTGTTTCAATCTATAAACTCCTCCACCGTACTCTTTGTCACACAATTTGCATCTCCAACGATCCTTCTTGTTAGGATTTACAAGGAAGCCATATTCCCATCCAATATCATCTGAAGTTCTTTTTAATACTGAACACTCAGAAGTATTAGAGGCTGCCGAAGACAAAGATGGTGATTGAGCCATTGATAGTGATATTATACCTATGCATAAAAATATAAAATCAGTCATCTTTCCAAACCCCACAGTCAGATTTTAATAATTTAATTTATAACTGAAGTTGAAAAAATTTAAAAATTAAAATGAAATATTGCAATTAACTAAAAATTAACTAATTTAATTTATCCAACCTTTTCTTTAATGCCCACTAAGGAACTAATTAACTAAAACCAAAAAAATATATCAGTATTTGACTATTTCTATTTGCAAACTGTTAAGCCTTATATCAGTATGCCTTATAAGTTATAAGCCTTATATCAGTATTTGTAAACTGTTTAAAAAAAATTGAGAAACTGAAAGAGAGAGAGACGAGCCGGAAACTACCTGATCGCCAAAGAATCGAAGATGAGCAGCAGTCGAAGATGAAGAGTAGGCGAGCAGCAACAGTCGTCGTCGGAGCAGCAACAGTCGGCGTTGTCAAAGAAGATCCAGTCGGCTTCGTTGGTAGTCGGCAGAGGGAGAAGATCCAGTCGTCGTCGGTCGAAGCAGTAGTTTTTTTTTCTTCGAAGAAGCAGCAGCAGTCGGCAGAGGGAGGTAGGGTTTAAATTTTAACATTATAAACAAAATTCTTAAATTACACTATGACCCCAAACATTTCACATGTTCTGTTTTTTACCTTGATATGTTCCGATTTTTACCGATTTGTCCCGACTTTACCGACTAGTCGCCGACTTGATCCCGACTAAGTCGGCCAGCGACTAAATCAAAAGACTAGGGCCTAGTCAACTCGGCGAGCCTCCAACCCCGACCTAGTCGGCCGACTAGACCGACTTTAGAACACTGCATGCGCTTGTAACTTTTAGCCTAATTATATTCTTTTAATCCCATTTAGTCCTTCCTTTCGTCTTGTCATACATCAATTGGTATCAAACCCGACCTTCCAAAACTATACAGCTCATCACAACATAGAAATTGAAAAAAAAACTAGGTGTGAGATCTGCCTGTGCGAAGCAGAGGGAGAAGAAAAAGACAACAGTTACGTCGCCGTCGGTAACCCTCATTGCAGTTTCATAAAGGGAATTGATATTTTTGTTTTCACAAAACCTCTTACATGAGTGTGAGACCCATTTACTGTTCATGTGAGAGGAGGGATCTAGTGCAACTATCATATTTACTTGTGGAAATATCAATCTCCTTTCACAAACTATTTAAACTTTTAGTTGTTGGTTTCTCGATCAAACTCTGACGTTGAAGAAAGACTTTGAGGACCAAGGACTAGGGTAGGGAAACTTGAGCGGAAATTGTTTTTTTCAATGCAAGCTACTTAAAAGGTTTATTTGATGTTTTAGTTCGAGATACTGCTGTATAAGTCATAATAGGATAAACAAAGCCTTGAACTTTTAAAGAAACGTTATGAGGAAGCCTGAAAACTCTATTATCCTCTATTTTTTGTTCAAGAATAAAAATGTATTCAACCTAATGTTAACCTTTGTCCGAGGACATCTTGCCCATCGTGGTTCCTCATTCTTCCACACTACAAAACTCGAGGACGAGCTTTTTCTAGTGGAGGGAGAGTGATGAAGTTTGAAATATGAGAATCAAAATATTATTAGTTGATAATTTTATATTATTGTTTATGGGTGCATTAAATTTAAACAGTTACTTTTAGTAGATAATATTAGGATATATATCTAATTATACTGGTATATTGTTCTGGAATATTAGTAGATACTTTAGAGATTGGAAAATAATACACCTTGCGATATCTCGATTTTTTTGTTGCGAGTTACGTTAATAATTGTAGTTGGTAATATTTTAACAATAAAATTGATATAGTAGGCCAACTATTTAATCTTACCCAATTCTATGTATTGATATACTTCGCAATTGTAATTCGGCAGAAGACTTTCACAATTCATAGCGGGACTCTTAGAGATTTTGTTTCCTTTTTAAATTAAGATTTTACTTGGTCTCCAAGAAATATGGTTTCCTTTAGTCCTAAATATAAGTGAAGTAATCCATTCAAGTTTTTCCTATATTGAGTGATTAATTATTGTTGGTTTTAAGCATTGTGCTAATGGTTTTTTGCCTAATTATCTTATTTTTATCCCCTTTATTCCTTTCTTCAATCTTGTTATACATCAATTGGTATCAAAGTCAAAGAGAGTGATGAACCTATTTTCTTCCTATGATTTTTTTGCCTCTACGTTAGTTGTGAATTTATTTTTGCCTCACACGACTCGTCATTCAATTCACTTATTGACAACAATCTCCTAAGGAAAAAATTAATACTGTTCACATTTACACTTTTTGTCCCAGAAGTACTAATATGTAGCTAGTCTTCATCATGTGTGTAGCTTTGCTCTTTTTTCAAGAGGTGTTTGTGAATTCAAATAGCTGATGACTCTTATATTAACTAAATGCCAAGATGCACGAATACAGTTGCGGGGGTACAAGTGCTAAGATTTGTCAAATCTTAAAATATGTGGATTCGGGTGTGGGGATTTGGCACATTTTTTATTCTTATATATGTATATATTTTTGTGTCTAGTTATATATATATACACACACACTAACTTGCTAGCGGGTGCTGCTCCCTCACTCCATAAGGGTGCAGCTCCCTCACTCCATAAGGTGACTTCCATAGTAGTATATTCTAATATTCCCTTAAACTATTGGTAGAGTCGGAAGGGGTTCATAACTAAGAAGAGGAGTGGGCGAGTTAGTGTTGTAGCTAAGGTTCTTTCTATACTTGGGAATAGAAATAGAATGCCCTTTAGTTAGATCCCTTTGTGAATATTCCTTAGATCGTGAAGGGTCACAACATTGGGTGGCAAAAATAGGTTGCTTACTTTTAGTAAGACCGCTTTTTTGGTAAACAAAATTCTATTAGATAGGCATGGTTGTTTACAAGACAAGAGCTAGCTTCTAGCTGTTCTTTGCCTGAACATATAAAAGAAGCAACCTTCTATCTACTTCTATCTAGGCTCTAACCATTGAGCAAGGCAAAGGAGAAAGAAGTTGTCCCCTCTTCTCTGGTAACCCGCCACTGCATATGTAGAAAAAAGAGGGAGCGAGGAAGGAAGAACAACCGTTTTACTGGCACGGGTTATATATATATATATATATATATATATATATATATATTATATATTTTCAACAATATAGATACTCGAGAAAAATCAAAAACACCCAACATGATATAATTTTAATGTTTTTATTAAATTGAAGTCATAAAGATAAAAAAATTATCATAGATAATTCAAAACACATAAATCATAAAGGAGGAGAAATCCCTTAGTTCTAGATCGAAGTATCCAGTGCGGGGATATGGTTGTCTGTCGGGGTAATGAAGAATCCCTGCTCCCTAGGCTAAATGTAGCTTTTATATAACTTATATCAGACAAAAAAAGGCAAGAGGGGGTCAGAAGCCACTGTGTTGACCTATCTGGAAGAATCCTACCTGTGGTCTGCCATTCTACCTACTTAACTATTGGTTTTAGGTGTTAACCCCCCCCCCCCCCCCAAGGCCCCACTGGTCTTCTTCCCTTATCTTTGCCCCTTTTTAAGGGCCCAATGGAGAGTCAGTCCATTGAAGAAAAGTTAATTTGGCACTTCCGATATATTGGCTTACTTAACTCCATTTTGTCATGTCTTGATTTTAATCCCTTGCGCCCCCATTGGTCTTTAAAATGGTTTTTAGGAAAACTTTAGTTCTGTTCTAAGAAGCTGGAGAGACTAGGGTTAGTTTGCAGAGGATATTTAACTTACAGTGCACTGATTTCAAATCAGTTCCTTCACAACACATTTTGTTAAATCTCCATACATATTTTTTCTCTTCTATTCAATATGTTTAATTAGTTTTTTCCCCATATTATTATCAATTTTCTCTGAAAAAATGACGCTTAAACAAAATCTTGGGAGCAGAACTTGAAGCCGAACGACATTAGCCTTGAAAAAGCGTTGCAGCTTTTGCTTGGTAAAGATGTCAAGCGATGTGGCCGTCCAAAGACCAAACCGAAGCTTCAAGAAGTAGATGCCATTGAAGTGATGTAAGCTGTAAATATAATGTCTTTTGACCTAATAACAAAATTGAAGCTTTGATATTCACTATCCCAATCAAGGCCCCTTTCTATCCCTGTGGAATATAATGTGGAATCTTACTAATTGCACCCGTCTTCTTCTCTGTATGAAGTGGCGGAGAAGGCATCGACTTGCTACCAGGAATCTAGATCTTCTTTTCCATTAGCAGGTGGATATGCTTGTACAAGTAATTACCATATCCCACATTCATTTCATTGGTAGTTCGTCCAATTTTTGCAGGCTTAGTATTGTTTTTCATTGGTAGTGGAATCTTACCTTGAAACG
This sequence comes from Panax notoginseng, assembly GCA_016801055.1. Lineage (NCBI taxonomy): Eukaryota > Viridiplantae > Streptophyta > Magnoliopsida > Apiales > Araliaceae > Panax > Panax notoginseng. The sequence continues at coordinate 163,087,713 of CM029015.1, read as the reverse complement.
TCCTTCAAATTCTTTTAATTTTAATTTTTGATGTAATGGGTTGAGAAAACGCTAGCAAATGTGAACAATCAGAAGATTTTTGAAATTGGTTGTTTATATACGGATACAAGTTGATTCGAAATCAATTCTGATATAATAATTTAATGCAGTACCAGCTTTCCAGATTTATGAAAACTCTCAATTGAATAAAGTTAATTTTTTTGATATACTATTAGCCCTTTGAATACAAGTACAGTACAATTGGTGCATATTTGGTTTGGGACTTTTGGAGTTTAAACAGCTTGTTTGTGTACGAGATTTTTTCAACGCATCATATTTTTCCCCAGAAGTACAGACCTCACCGGGTCATTTTTGGTGTGATGCGCATCATTTTTTTGGTGCATGCATTTTTCATTTTTGCTGCACGCATGTTTCATTTTTGGCGGGGTGCGTTTGGGGTTTAAAGCTTGTCTAAACACATTTTTCAAATGATCTAACACATCAAAATGAACAAGTCCATTGTGGCAGTGACAATACATACACAGGAAAGACAACCAAAAATACTTAGCCTACATACCATAAGTAAACAAAATAGTTTTAACTAGCACAACATCAAAAATATGTAGTGTAGCTCATGGTCTATATCATAAATTTGATCCAAAATCGGCTTGATCTTTAGGATGAGCTAGCGCAATCATACTCGTGGAAGCTGGAACTATTATAAATGTGCATGCATAATATTGTTATCGAAAAGCCCAAATAATGTTTAGATAACAATAATGGTTACATATGATGAAAAATTAAATACCGATGCATGGGATAGGAGGCAATCGAAAAGGATTTTACGCTGTTTATTTTATCTTATTATTTAGAGTTTTATGTTGATCACAATTTAACTTCGTCATGAGAAATTTATAGATATATAAATCATTTCCGTTAAATATATGCTAAAACCGGAGTTGCTTGGGCACATCATGAGAAAAGTTGAGAAGCATGCAGAGCCTGTCATGACGCCAAGACCTGGCCATACCACAATCCCCACCCATTACTTACCAGTGTTAATATTCCTCACACCTCAGGTATCCACATATAATTCCGTCGGGGCTAATAGCACTCTTTAATCTCATAAAATTCCATCAATTTTATAATTGAACCCTTAAAATACCAATCTTCCCAATGTGAGCCCCGAGTACAGTTGAGTTACCGATACACAGTCAAAAGTCAAACCTATTATCCAGGCCTAATTTTCGTTGGAAAGAGTTTTGCCACGTCACTATTAATTTCTGAAAAAAAAACTATTGAATTACCAATTCGGGTTCAGCATGCTTATTTAACAGTATTTAGGAGTCTAAATCAAGAGAATTAATATATTATAACACGAGTTGAATTTTGAACCACTTTAAAATCGAACTTTCAAAAATCCATCGGCATAAGACATTTTTTTCCAAAATCACCCGCCCACAATATTTCTTAAAAAATTAGAGGAAAAATTCCGACGTCGACATGCCAGTCAAAGATTATGACTTCAAAATGTCAATTCGTAAGAGATTCGGTTGACAACGATGTCTTAGGTGCGAAAGATGTATCCATTATTCGAAGTATTCTACTCAACTACTGTTATTATCTCAAATTTGTCGCAAGTGTTACCTATTGTATTGGTTTTCTTGATTTTATTGTTAGCTTGTTAATTATTATTTTTTTAATTTTAATTAGGAATAAATTTATATTTTAGGTCGATTATACAATTGGTGGCCATAGTAAATTAGTACTTTTGTAACACTCTTTTTCCGAAATAGAAAGATAAGTTACTCACAAAACATAACAAACTATAAAATAAATAGAGAACTTTATTCCACAAAAAGAATACCTCCAAAATGATAAATACCACAAGTTAAACCATAATAAATGTCCAATTGGTTCAAACCACGATCTAAAATAATTATTACAACTCAAAATAAAATGATATATCAAAACCTAAACAGAATATCTAAACCATTAGAAAGAAGCGAGCTCTCATAACACTTGCTCATGATCCCGCTGATTACATGTCGGAAGAAAAACATATCATGAGCCAAATGCTTAGTACGGATATGGAATACAAGAATAATAAAACGAAATAACAAACTCAACTAAATGAACTGAACTAAACCAAACTGAAATGAACGAAACTAACACAACGAAATAATAGGATGAATCAAATGGCTGGATGTTATTTCATATCGAGGTCAAAACAAATAGAAATATACCTTGCCAAACAGGCAAGTCAAATAATGTCACACAGACAATCACACATCGGACTGCGCAATCTAGATGTATACAAAATGGGAAGGCGTGTTTGGCACAAAAATTACCAATCCGCAGAACATAAAAGAACAAAAAACTAGTGTCAAACCATACGTCTCCCACAACAAAACACCAAATGACCAACTTCCATCGGAGCACAAAACGGAGACGCCGTGGACTGATCACACCGCCACAGAAGGTGTCATGCCTCGGTGCCAAGAGGACATGCATATGGTACCCCACAGGTGGTTATACCTCAGGTATACCCTATGGTATATTCTAACAAAGATATAATGTCACAACACATACGACAAAATATCAACACAAATGGGTTCTAATACATACATGTTAAATTAAAACGAATCATTAATACAAAGTCTCCAAAAAAATAATACTAACATGCACATTACTAAAAATATCAAAATAAATTTAGACATGTTGTACTAGTCCAAAGAGTACAAATATGAGTTATAAATATGAACGCCAAAACGAAACTATCACAATAAATTTGACAAGGAATAATCATGAGAGGCGGCACCAAAATTTTAAACTAATAGCAAAACGAACAAATTAAAATTAAAAGAGTTTCGCTAAAAGAGTACGGAATCCGTACCTGGATTAAGCAATGTAATACCCAGATTATAATTCAAAATATTATTCGTTAAACTTCTTCAGCTCGAGCTAGTCAAAATAATAAATAATTAATTAACTTATAAACATAATGATAATTATATTATTAAATTTAATAAGCATTATCTTTTATAATTTTGTACTATTATATACGTCAATTAACCAATTTTATTGCCAAATTATTATACTTTATTTCTTACAATATAAAGTAGGTCACTTATTATTGGACATGGGCAACTGTTCACATTCCCTTTCATTAGCCAACTGATTTGAAAAGAAACTACAGTAACAAGCAGCCATGGCATATCTGATCATTATATATATATATATATATATATATATATATATATATATATATATATATATGTCGATGTCAGAATTTTTATTTGTCCCTTTTCTGTTCTTATCTTTTGGTGTTCTCATGTTAGGTGAGATTTATTTGAAAAAATAAGTTGTGAAAAGGTCCGACATGTATATGTCGACGATTGGACTGTAAGAGTCGCCAGTTGGTATTTTTAAATGGTTGCACCAACTCAACCGAGAAAAGATTTGCACATTGACATAATGATGTGATACTATTTAACTGGTCTGTGAAACCGAGATTCGTTAGGGGCCGGGGGCTTGATTATGCGGGGGGAAGGTGTTAGGCACTCCCCGACATCCGTGTTACCATGTTGACTGCCACTTTTCAATTTAAACCATTATCTGAATATTTGTGTGTGTGTGTGTAGATCAATGTGCAATTATCTGGAAGTAGTGTTATGCCTCGTTTGCATCTATATACAAAAGGTTTGAATTTTGTATAAAAATTCAGTTTTAACAAGATATAACAATAAAGTTTTATAAAAGAGGTTTTTTCAAACCCTTGTGCTCAATAGTAATTGAGGCCTTTGATACTTCTATTTTATTATGTGTTCGGCTTGATTGCTTTTATTTTCGAGATGCGAAGCATCTTCGAGAAAATAAGATAAAAAGCAGTGCCGAATTCCTTGTGGGCATGAGAGCCGTCTAAGGAAATTCAAACACCATGAATAATTTATAAGCCATGTACAGCTGAAAATATCTATCACGGGAACCGAATCTAGATTCAGTAGAATGAATCTGTGATCACATGATTCCTAGGCTCACATGATGTACTAATCTGTATGAAAGCTGTAAACAATTATATATATATATATATATATATATATATATAAAAGCTGTAAATATATATAAATATATGAACGATCAACCGCCTCGAAGTAGACTCCAGGCGGGACGAAATGTAAATGAAAGCAATAAATGGCCACGAAATAAACTCTAGGCCAGACATATATATATATATATATATATATATATATATATATATATATATAAGCAATAAACGCTCCGGATGGAAATTCAGGTTCAATCAAATAGAGTTTGATGACATGAGATATATATAAGTATTTATATATAAATAAAAGCAATAAACGCTCCAAATATTATATTCAGGCTCAATCGAGATAACTCAATAATAATAACATATATATATATATATATATATATATATATATATATATATATATATATATATATATATATATATATATATATAGCAATAAACCACGGACCGACGGCCCAGACATACACACACACGCGACTCTCAACGTGAATAATAGTGTGTGAAGTGTGGAAAAGGCTTTAAGTAATGTAAGAAGGCTTGCAATATACTGCCAAAGAAGACTTCAATAGCTTTAAATGGATGAACACTCGGTTTCCACAGGTAAAAAGTAGCCAAATATAAGCTCACAAGTGTTTGAAATGAGAAAGCACACAATTTATAGCGTATACAGAGCAAATTGGACATAGCTTCCTCGCCTTTTCCTTCTTCAAAATGGCCATCCCAAGCCCTCTATTTATAGAGGGGAGAGTCGCAGGTGTACCTGCGTCTGCCCGGGGTGCCCCAGGCTTCGCGGGCCCTGTAGCCTCGAAGTATGTGCACTCGTGTAACGTGTTGTCTGCTCGAACCTTCAAAACTTTTATCTGGGCATCCGATCGAGGTGAATAAGACCTTTTATGGAATGCTGTTGTCGAGTGGACATAGGATAAGAGGTTGTACGAGGTTAGGAAGATGGGTCCATGCCCATATCTTTAGGCTTCAAATTCTATCCGGTGTGTTGTCTTGTGTATTAGTCACTTGGGATTGGAGCTATGGTTCTTGTAGGATACTTCTTTGTAGCATCTATGTTGAAATGTTGAGACGGCGTGAATGTGGGATTGAGGTGGCAAAATGATGATTTTGCCCCTCACCGGGATTATCTCCGGCTTTGGGCTGATTTAGCAGTCGTTGCTCAGGGTTATCTCTGAGATTGGGCTGCTGTAAGTGCTGAATGTCCTCAGGGTTGTCTCTGAGGTGTGCCTGTCCTCCCGGGGTTATCTCCGGGTTTGGAACTGAGTGCCTCGGGGCTATCACCGAGTGTTGAAGTTGATCAAAGGGTTTGAAACAAACATTTTAGGGATTATATCTGGAACTGCAACTGCATGCCTCGGGGTTGTCTCCGAGGTTTGAACTGTATCTCCCGAGGTTATCTCCGGGATTGGAACTGAAGATCTCGGGGTTATTTCTGAGATAGAACTGAGGATTCCGGGGTTGTCTCCGGAACTGGAACTGCATTCCTCGGGATTGTGACGCCCCCAAAATAGGTATACATCACCCATTCTGAGTCGCCAAATACATGGTACACAAATAACTACAACATCATTACTATAATTGTCGTGCAAAATACGACAACACATATACTGTGAGTTTAAATACAAATATTATCTTCTAGACAACATCCACACTCAAATAAGTCCTCATTACAATTATTGAAACAATATTTTATAAAATAGTGAGGACTACTAAAATAACTGACTGGAAACATTACTCTACACCCCAACTAGTTCCCGCTATATTCTCGTCTCTTGAGAAGAAAAATGGAACAAAAAAGAAAAGGGTGAGCTCAACTAGCCCAATTGATCATGTTCATCTCAATACCTGTTCATCTTTGCACTACGGGCCAAAGATATTCATCAGTTAATCATTCATCTTTACACTATAGGCCAAAGATATTCAGTAATATCATCATTTAGGACTGAGGATGATGAAAAATATCTTAAAAAAAATGAATCCAGTGAGATAAAAGGACAAATATTAGGGATTCGTAATACAGTTTATCCAAGTTCAAAAATACTCTATAATAATCAATTGTGGAGCAGAATTCAAAAATAAATATCAAAACATTGATACAATCAAAGATAGTAACCATACTAGACATCTTGAACAAAGAAGAGAAAATTTTATTTTTCTGTGAATAGTGCCGTATACGTGAATAGAAATTCCGACACAAAAAGGTAAAAATTTCACAATAAAATTCATATCAATATTTCGACATAATGATATTGAAGGAAATAATATCATTTACGAAGAAAATAACATCCCTTACCTCAAAAGAAGAGTACTTCCGATTGAAATATCAGGTATAAGACTGAAGAAAATTTGTACTGAATAACAACTCTCAAAGTATCTAAATACTCATAAAAATACGCTCGATAATATAGAGAAAGAAAACTTTTTTCTAGTGTGATTTTTAATTCTAACTAAGAACCCTATTTATAGAAAAATACTTAGAACGCCAAAGCAGACTAACCCGCTACCTGATGGCTTTACCTGCTACTATTCACGCCCACCACTTTTGAAATAAAACTTCAGCACATTTCTCACCAACCAAAAGTGGGGCCCACCCATTCTAGAAAATTTCCAAAATATTTTAAATAATCACCAACTTCAATAATTCATAATAAATAACCCTTTTATTAGAAAAATTTAAATCTCATGCCTATTCCATAGGAAATTTAATTCTCTACAACTTTGTAGAAGAAAATTTTTCCAAATTCTAAGCAGAAAATGTCCAAAATCCATATACGGATGATTTTTAATACCTCAATTCTGACAAAATATTGATAAAACACCTCAGCATTAATTCCTTCATTTATATCCACATAAAATAAATATTTTCTTATCATATAAATCAATAATTAATTATTCATAAATAATATTACAGAATCACAATTATGACAACCAGGTCGTTCCTAGGAAAGAGGGGGCTTTCCGATAAGAATTTCTTCTTATTGGTGCGCAATTAGGTGACCAAACCTCTCCTTAGACAGAACTTCCTTAGACATTGCCAATAATGCTATCTAATAATATTATTCAAATAATATGAATTATTGATCTGATAATGGAAAATATTGTGCAGTGACAATTATTGAAATAACAATAATATAAAATATCAACGTAGCAATTATTGAATCAATAAAAAAATATTGAACAGTAATTACTGTAACAATTATTGAGTAGTACCTTCTTATGTAAGAATCAATAATTCAAAAATACTGTGCAATACCGTGTGCTACTGTGCAACCACGCGTATTACTGTATTTTAACCACCGGGTATTCCAAAAGTGTTAACGGTAACAATTATGCCGTTATTTATAAAAACTCAAACTTGTCGTTTTCTTCATCCGACCGTTTTCTGTTATGGGACCCATAAATGGCTGCGCCATCGTACGAATATTCTTCGACAGTAAGAATATTCCACGACCAAACGAATATTCCCCGACAACAATGAATATTTTATAACCACTTGCTTATTTTGCAAAATTTATACATTTCACCCATAACCAAAGCATTATATCAAATTAACACCTTATTATTCAAAATAATAGTTAGAGGAAATTCGATTTTATTTATAAAAAAGTTGGGGTCTTACAACCTCCCCTCCTTATGAAATTTCGTCCTCGAAATTGACGTACGTACCTGGTGTTTCGAAAAGGTGAGGATACCTCATTTTCATTTCTGTTTCCAACTCCCAGGTCATTTCTTCAATAACATGGTTCCTCCATAAAACCTTAACTTGTGGTATAACCTTGGTGCATAAGACATGCTCTTTCCTATCCAAGACCTTAACAGGTACCTCCTCGTACATTAAATCTTCGGCTATCTCGTCTGGTTCTAACTCAATAATGTGATTCGGGTCTTTCACATATTTACGAAGCACAAATATGTGAAACACATTATGAACACGAGACATGCTTGGAGGTAATGCGAGTCTATAGGCCACATTTCCTATTCGGTCAAGAATCTCAAATGGACCAACAAATCTTGGATTGAGCTTTCCTCTCTTCCCAAATATTGTAACTCCCTTCCATGGAGCAATACGTAACAATACATGATCCTCAATATTAAATTTCACGTTCTTTCGATGAAGATCTGTATAACTCTTTTGTCGGTCCTGTGCCGTTTATATACGTTATTGAATCGTTTGGATCTTTTCTGTAGTTATGCGTACCAATTCTGCTCCGAACAACGTTGCTTCACCCACCTCGTCCCAGCATACTGGAGAACGACATTTTCTTCCATACAACGCCTCGAATAGAGCCATGCCTATACTTGCTTGATAACTGTTGTTGTAGGAGAATTCCACCAATGGCAAGTACTTATCCCAACTTCCTTTGAAATCTAGGACACAGAGTCTTAATAGATCTTTAAGAGTTTGAATAGTCCTTTCTGATTTCCCATCCATTTGAGGATGGTATACCGAACTGAATCGTAAATCCGTGCCCATAGCTTTCTACAAGCTAACCCAAAATCGTGAAGTGAATCTTGGGTCACGATCCAAAACTATGGATACTGGCATGCCATGCAATCTCACAATCTCATTCACGTACATACAAGCAAGACGTTCAAGGGAATAAGTCTCTCGTATAGGCAAGAAATGGGCAGACTTGGTTAATCTATCAACAATTACCCAAATCGCATCTATGCATTGAGAAACCTTGGGAAGAACCATAACGAAATCCATAGTAATGTGTTCCCACTTCCATTTCGGAATCTCAAGTGGTTGCAATGGATCCTTTGACACTTGATGCTCCGCTTTTACACGTTGACAAGTTAAATACCTCGAGATAAACTCCGCGATCTCTCTTTTCATATTACTCCACCAAAATGTATGTCGAAGATCATGATATATTTTGGTACTCCCATGATGGATTGCAAACGGTGTGTTGTGTGCCTCCATCATGATTCTATGCTTCAAGTCAGAATCGTTAGGAACACAAAGTCTGGAGTTGACTCGAAGTATTCCTTCCTCATCAATTCTTGCTTTTGGAACAACAACTTCTTGCACTTTTTTCTTCATATGCATAAGCTCCAGGTCCGTAGTTTGAGTAGCTGTAATAACCCGATATTTTCTATATAAAGAAATAAGAAATTTTGCATATAAATTTTTTTTATTTATAAAGGTGGGAATATGTGCCAAGTAATGTGTATGTATATTTGTGATAAATAAAAATTTATTTTTACATGAATAATTTTAAATAATTTTATTTTAGAATTATTGATCATTATAAAGTATATTCGTATAATAATTAATTTTATAGTAGAAATGTATTTATTATTTATTTTCTATAAAAATATAATTTTTATATTATTTAAATAATATATGAAATAATTATTGGGATTATTATAATTACTATTTTGTCATATGAATTTTAGTTCAGATTATTAAGTTAATTATTTTAACTTAATTAATAATGTTATATATGAAAGATAAATCAGATATGGAATTCAAACCCTAATTTTGAATTTTGAGCAATGAATGAGAATAATAATATTATATTAAATATAATATTATTTTTCAGTTTTATAAATATATACTGTATGTGTGTATTGATAATAGTTGGTCAATTATGGTGTATAATGTCAAAACCCTTATATCAATTTGTTAAACCCTATTTTGAAACTCAATTATGAATTTGAGATTGTTATGTAACTGTGTTATTATAATTAAATTTAGGTATTTTAAAATTTAATGATAATTAGGCAAACCCTAATTATTACATATAAACCCTAATTATTAAATTAGAAACCCTAATTTGCTAATTAGGAACCCTAATGGCTAAGTTAGAAACCCTATTTATTATGTTAGTAAATTGTAATGTTAATTAGGAAACCTTAATTTATAATTTGGGGAAACCTAATAATATCAAGAAACCCTAATTATTTAAAACCCTAATTTTCTATTAAAAACCATAATTTTAATTAGTGTGTTCTAATTAAAATTTTGTTAAACTTTAAACTTAATTTTTCAAACCCTAGAAATTATTTGGAAAACCTAAAAGTTTAAAATTTACTGATAAACCCTAGATTCAAGCACCATGGACAAGAATACCATTAAAATTACTAGCAAAATGACCACTATACCCTTTTTGTCCCATTCTTGAAATAATTGCTAGCAAATCTTGCGAAATCTTGGCAAGTCATCAACCTAGTCTAGCTAGGAGCTAAAACACTCCAGCTCTCAGCCATTACCCATCCAAGTTCATTGCATTCAAGTCAAATATAGGATTAAAGAGAGAAAAATTTCCTTAGTTAGCTCATTTGTTCACTTATACTCATCCAAGACACTCTCTCTAAAACCCACGAATTCTATTGCTAGATCAGTTCCAAGAACAAGCCCCATGAAATCCACTAACAGATCAGGAGCCCAAATTCAAGATAGATCAAAGTGAAGTATAAAAACTAACCCTAGAATTTGATCTTGGTTGCCATGTTAGATGTTAGTTTTTTTGTGTTAAACATGTTGCATGTAGTGTATATTGATGATCCAGGTTGCTAGATGTTAGATCCATAACATCTAGAGGCTCGAATTTGAAGTTTTTAAAAATCTAAAAAATATTTTTTTGACTATCTGACAACGAATGTCAGACCTTATATGTCAGTGATCGTTAATAATTTTTGTGTTTTGAAAGTTTATAGTTGTATTATGTTAGGAGAGCTTTGATTTGGAACTGGAATCATATGTAGATCATGTTTATATTTTAAGTTATTAATGGTCAAAGGTTGTTGACCGATCATGACTTTCTAAAATCTGGAAAACCCAGAATGTGCCTAGAACAGCCTGATAACATGTTCATAGTCTTAGATCTTTCAGTTGTTTATTAGTTTGTTATTGTTGTTACATCTAAGTTGAACTATGTTGTTTGTACTTCATGGTTATGTCTTTATATCACTAAAACATTACGTATGTTGGATTTAATGGATGGTCAAACAAGGTCACTCGGTCACGGATTGAGTTTCTGGAAAACCCAAAAACAGTATGGACAAGTTTTCTGATAGCCTTTGACCGAATCATAACTTTTGATCTTGTTATTGTTAAGCTGATCTGTTGATAACCATGTGTTTCTTGTCATGTGTACTACATACTTTGACCATAAAAACACTTTACTAATGATCAGAACACCTGATTAAATGAGCTTGAAAGTGGCACCATGACACTGCCTGGGTTTCTTGGTTACCCAGAAAACCCAGGAACTGTCTAACGGTAAGTTAGTGACCCTAGATCTTTCATTATGTTGTTGATTTATGTTAATTTAGTATATGAACTGTAGATTCATGCTAGTTTAACTCCTAATCATAAAATGTGTGGATTACGGTGGCTGGTCAAAGTAGGCCAGACGATCATGGCTTGTGTTTTCTGGGTAACCCAGAAAACTCAAGATTGTGATCTCTGACATAGTTTGACCGGTTTTGATCGGTTGATTCCGTTGTGGTTGTACTGTTTTTATGTAATGGATTTGTTGTCTTACATGTTGTTTACACACTGAAAGTCTTAATTCAGAAAACCATCATCAGGATTGCAAGTTGTGGAAGCCCAAAAGGGACTGCTCGAACTGTTCTTCATTTCTAGGTAACCCAGAAATGAAGAACTGCTCTGACAGCCACTTTTCATGCTTAGATCTGCTTAGTGTGATGCTGTTTGGCCATGTTTGTTGTTGCATCATGTAGTATTGCGCTAACACTACAAGATTTGACCAAAACCTTGCCCAGAAACACCTAGATCTGACATCTATGGTTGGTCAAACATGGTCCCTCGAATATGGCATATGAATAGCTGGGTTCCTCAAGAACACCTAAGGTGACACTTATTGTCGCCAAAGGCTTTAGCGACATACTTATTAATTTATTTTCTAAAAATAATTTATAAATAGAAATTAATTATTAAAAATTCCAAAAATAGTTTTAAAAATTATTTTAAGTTATAAAAATTAACTTTTAATAATATGACATATTTTTCATAAATATTAATATTTAATTGGATATTATTGATATTTTATTTATTTAATAAATGTATTCAATAAATTTATTAAAAATAATTTTATTATACTAAAAATCATTTTAATTGATAAAAAGGTATTTAATAATATTTTAAGTTATAAAATATAACTTTTAATATTTTAAGATAAATTTTATTAATTATTTAATATTAATGATATTTGATTTATTTAATAATTATATTAAATAAATTAATAAAAAATAATTTTAATATTATAAAAATCATTTTAAATGAAAATAAATAGTTTAAAAATATTTAAAGTTATAAAATATAACTTTTAAATGTTAAAGGTAAATTTCATTAATAATTTAATGTTAAATTATATTAGAGTTATTTAATAATTATATTAAATAAATAGTTTAAAAATAGTTTTATTGAATTAAAAATCATTTAAAAAGGATATAAATGATTTAAAAATATTTTAAGTAATAATAAATGACTTTTAATATTTTGGTGAATAATACATTAATATTTAAATATTAATGGTAATGATTTAAAAATAATTTTCAAATGTTTTAAAAATAATTAAAGGGTAATAAAAATATTTTAAAAATATTTTGAGTTATTATAAATAACTTTAATATTTTTGTAATGGTTTCATTAATAATTTAATATTAATTAAATAATAATGATAATAGAATTATTTAATATTTAGATCATTTAATAATGATTTCAGTGTTTGAAAAATAATGATAAATTATAATAATTATTTAAAAATTATTATAAGGCTATGAAAAATAATTCGACTGATATTCAAAATATCTAAACAAATATTGGACTACAGAATAGAGTTTTAGACTCGATATTTACCCGGTAAAGTCGTTGGTACACCGACATGTTTCAGAAATTGATTTGGTCTTGGATAATTGGACTAGATAAGTGTTTGTTTGTGAATCAATGACTGTTAAACTTATGTGACAATGTGATTAGATTACGTGTTGACTGCAAATAGCAGTACTATGTGATATGATATATTATTCTAATCGAACGAATGATCTTATTAATGATAGGTTTCGATATAAAAGATAAATCTAAGTTGCGTTATTGTAAGCAGCAGCTCAGGCAAGTATCCTACCTTTGCATTTACTTTATGCAATGGACATGAGTAAGAATATTTCAGAATTTTATTATTATTGTGCCATATATTTATTCTGTTCGTTAATTTCTAAATATGATTATACAAGTGTCCTCACTTGGATAATCATTGTATTTAATCACATGTTGATACATACTTATTTATTTCCAACATGTATACGATGACTTAAAAGTCGTCTAAGCTATTTGATTTGGCTAGACATAAAACTTAAAAATATTGTGAATAAGATAGAACTTTATTGTATCCAACCAGATTGATTTGGTTCAGATTTTCGACTAAGTATGAACATCCCGAACATGGGAAAACTTTTGTGCACCTAAGGTGGATAAGATGAACGATAATATCGTTCTTACATGTAGAATTGATCAATACAGGGCATAACGGGTAGATCACCCCCCGTGCCTGTAAGTTATGACGGTTTGCAGATGAAGTTCTGTTAAACCTTATCGAAAATTAAAAAACAATGTTCATAGTCTATCGACTGATCTCCAGTTATAGTCAGTACATAGTTTCAAAAATTTTATATAGAATTGATATGTTGTTATTATTGGTTCAGGTTACTTCATAATTGTTGATTCATTGTAGAAGTGTCATTCAAAGAAAATATTTAATCCTTTCAGCTAATATTTATTGTTGCTATTACATGCTGGGCAATCGAATGCTCATTCTTGCTTTAAATTTAAATGTTTTCAGCTAAGTATGATCAACCCGAGGGCTCAGGCAAGAACAAGGGGAAAGGAAAGTTGTTTGAATGAGTTTTATAATATTCTGTGTAATAGTTAAAGTTTATTAAGATAATGATATTTATTATCTATGATGTAATGGATGTTTAAAGGTCGCGTACCTGGGATTTAGACTCTGATATGTAAATTAAGTTTGATATTTAAAGTATTGTTATTATTATTAGTATTATTCCGCTCATAGAAATGGTATCGTGAAGCACTGAGTTCAGATTTCAAGTACCTGAATTTGGGGGCGTCACAGGTTGGTATTAGAGCTTAGGGTTAGAAACCTTAGGTGGGACAGACCTTAGGCTATAACATTTAGGACAGAGAAAAATGTTGAAAATATAAATAACTCATATAGAGTTTAAAAGGAGATGAATTAAAAAAATTCATTGTTAAACAAAATAAAAGATAACTTTTATAAAATTATTGTTTGCTGTGTGTATATACTATATGCTAATTAGAATAATTTGTGTGTAGATGTCAGGTGGAAAGGAATTAGGATACCCTCAGATCATGAAGAAGGAGCCAATATCAAAGTCAATAGCTAAAATAGAGGCTTATAGTGCAAGTAACCTTGATGAGGTGGTGGTATTGGAAAACGTAGTACCAGATCCAAAAACAATAGAACTGACAGATAGTGATTCAGACACTAAAGTTGGAGCTGATCAAGCATCAACGGAGGTGCATAATCTGAAGAACAAGGTTTCTTCTATAGAAAAGCTGTGGGAAATAGAAAAGTTACTAAATAACCAATTGCAAAAGGCGTTAATAGAAACTATGGAAGAGCAAGATAAGCTTAAAATCCAAATTGATCAAATGGGAGCCAGAAGCAACAAATCGTGTGCAGCTCCGAGTAAGAAGGGGAAAAGAAAAATAAAAGACCGCGACTTAGGAAATCCTAATAAGAACCAAGGGAAAAAGATATGTTATATTTGCGGCCATGAGGGACATACCTCTCCTCATTGTCCCGACTTTAAGCAAGGAGCATGTTTTAATTGTAGGATAGAAGGTCATCAGGCGAAAGGTTGTCCAAGATCTAGAAAAAAGGCGTAGTGAACCAGTAGTACAAGTACTGTTAGATTATGCGTATTCCATAATAAGTATGTGTGTGTAATGTAATATTCTCAAACTTTTGTACAAGTACATTGTTGTAGAGAATCCCGACTTTTGTGGTCACAAAGGGATAGCAGTATGTGTTATGATATGTAAAGTGCTATGACTTAGTTGAATGAATATGAATCTATGTTTGATTAATGGAATAAGTTTTATATAAAACTTTGTGTTACATGTTAAACTTATACAATAAGGTTTAGAATGTAAGTTAAATTTATGATTTTATTAAATAATGCCGCCAAGACGTAGAACACGAAATCAAAGGGCAAAAGAATCTGTCAACAACGCTGGGGGATAACAACCAGACCCGATGCAAAACTTTGCAAACATGGTAGCTCAGGCTATGCAGCAGGGAATACCAGTCGCAGGGAACCAGCCAGACAATCGTTTGGCAAATTTTAAAGACTTCAAAGCAGTAGGACCATCAGAATTCAGGGGAATAGTTGACCCTATAGAAGCCCAAACATGGGTTAACGAAATAGAAAAGGCGTTCGTTATTACTATGGTAGATGAGGGGAAAAAGACCGCTTTTGCCACCTATATGATGAAAGGGGAGGCGAACTTTTCGTGGGAAGCAAATCAAGAGAGGGCATGAGAAGGTGTGGCAGCTTGGGCTAGGTTTAAGACTTTATTTTTTGAAAACTATCTCTCAGCTAGCATGCATGCTATGATGGAGGTGAAATTTCTGGAGTTAAAGCAGAATAACATGACTGTTGCGGAATATGCCGCAAAATTCAATGAATTGGCTAGGTTCGCTCCACACCAGGTGGTTATGGAGGCTAGGAAGGAAAGAAGGTTCGAGCTGGGATTAAAACCCTGGCTCTATAACAAAATGGCAGTGTCGTAGATAAGCACTTTTGCAGCACTCATGGAGAAGGCTATCATAGCCGAAGAAGGGAGTGAGGCCATGAGCCTCTACAATAAGGAGAAAAGGAATAAGGGCAAGGTCGAAGGAGCTGTTAAGGTGGAAAGTAATAGTGGAAATAGGGGTGAGAAAAGAAAGGAGAACAATTTTAGGAATATTCAGGTGAAATAGGAAGTTGTAAAGAAGCAGGTAGTTCAGTGTGAGAACTATGGGAAGAATCACTCCGGTGAGTGTCTGAAGGGTAAGTTTGTATGTTACAAGTGTGGGCAGGAGGGCCATATTTCTCCCAACTGTCCTAACCCAAGGATGAACAATGGGTATTTTCTGTGCAGGTCTATGGAGCATAAAGTGAAGGATTGTCCAAAAAGGAGAATGGAGGCAGGGAGTGTAACCACGGGAAAAGGCAGCAGGACTATGGCGATCACAGGACCGACTTCAACCAACAAAAGCAACCGCAAGAGTTTTCAACATGACGGTCCAGGATACTGTGGTAGTTGGGAATGGAACTCCAAGTATTATTCGAATAACTTTTATTTTCGTATATATATGATTTTCCTATATATAGCAAATTATGTTTATAAAGAAATTTTGAAGGAGGAATTTGAGTTCTTTTAGAAATCAAATTTTCGTTTAATCTGATAGACAAGCTTTATGTTGAATAGTTAAAGTTTAGTTCGATCAAACATGATCGAGATCTACTTGCAATGATTGTGTATGCTATGTACCCTTGTATGTATAAGTTTTAAAACAGTGATTCCCGGGACGAAATCTTTATAAGGGAGGGTGAATGTAATAACCCGATATTTTCTATATAAATAAATAAGAAATTTTGCATATAAATTTTTTATTTATTTATAAAGGTCAGAATATGTGCCAAGTAATGTGTATATATATTTGTGATAAATAAAAATTTATTTTTACATGAATAATTTCAAATAATTTTATTTTAGAATTATTGATCATTATAAAGTATATTCTTATAATAATTAATTTATAGCAGAAATGTCTTTATTATTTATTTTCTATGAAAATATGATTTTTATATTATTTAAATAATATATGAAATGATAATTGGGATTATTATAATTACTATTTTGTCATATGAATTTCAGTTCAGATTATTAAGTTAATTATTTTAACTTAATTAATAATGTTATATATGAAAGATAAATCAGATATGGAATCCAAACTCTAATTTTAGATTTTGAGCAATGAATGAGAATAATAATATTATACGTAATATAATATTATTTTTCAGTGTTATAAATATATACTGTATGTGTGTATTGATAATAGTTGGTCAATTATGATGTATAATGTCAAAACCCTTATATCAATTTGTTAAACCCTATTTTGAAACTCAATTATGAGTTCGAGATTGTTATATAACTGTGTTATTATAATTAAGTTTAGGTACTTTGGAATTTAATGATAATTAGGAAAACCCTAATTATTACTTATAAACCCTAATTATTAAATTAAAAACCCTAATTTGCTAATTAGGAACCCTAATGACTAAGTTAGAAACCCTATTTATTATGTTAGTAAATTGTAATGTTAATTAGGAAACCTTAATTCATAATTTGGGGAAACCTAATAATATCAAGAAACCCTAATTATTTAAAACCCTAATTTTCTATTAAAAATTCTAATTTTAATTAGTGTGTTCTAATTAAAATTTTATTAAACTTTAAACTTAATTTTTCAAACCCTAGAAATTATTTGGGAAACCTTAAGGTTTAAAATCTAGTAATTAAACCCTAGATTCAAGCACCATGGACAAAAATACCATTAAAATTACTAGCAAAATGACCACTATACCCTTTTTGTCCCATTCTTGAAATAATTGCTAGCAAATCTTGCCAAATCTTGGCAAGTCATCAACCTAGTCTAGCTAGGAGCTAAAAAACTCCAGCTCTCAGTCATTACGCATCCAAGTTCATTACATTCAAGTCAACTATAAGATTAAAGAGAGAGAAATTTCCGTAGTTAGCTCATTTGTTCACTTATACTCATCCAAGACACTCTCTCTCTAAAACCCACGAATTCTATTGCTAGATCAGTCCCAAGAACAAGCCCCACGAAATCCACTAACAGATCAGGAGCCCAAATTCAAGATAGATCAAAGTGAGGTATAAAAACTAACCCTAGAAACTGATCTTGGTTGCCATGTTAGATGTTAGTTTTTTTTTGTGTTAAACATGTTGTATGTAGTGTATATTGATGATCTAGGTTGCTAGATGTTAGATCCATAACATCTAAATGGCTCGGATTTGAAGTTTTTAAAAATCTGGAAAATATTTTTGTGGTTGTCTGACAACGAATGTCAGACCTTATATGTCAGTGATCGTTAATGATTTTTGTGTTTTGAAAGTTTGTAGTTGTATTCTGTTATGAGAGCTTTGATTTGGAACTGGAATCATGTGTAGATCATGTTTATATTTCAAGTTATTAATGGTCCAAGGTCGTTGACCGACCATGACTTTCTAAAATCTGGAAAACCCAGAATGTGCCCAGAACAGCCTGACAACATGTTCATAGCCTCAGATCTTTCAGTTGTTTGTTAGTTTGTTATTGTTGTTACATCTAAGTTGAACTATATTGTTTGCACTTCATGGTTATGCCTTTATATCACTAAAACATTATGTATGTTGGATTTAATGGACGATCAAACTAGGTCACTCGGTCACGGATTGAGTTTCTGGAAAACCCAAAAGCAGTATGGACAAGTTTTCTGACAGCCTTTGACCGAATCATAACTTCTGATCTTGTTATTGTTAAGCTGATCTGTTGATAACCATGTGTTCCTTGTCATGTGTACTACATACTTTGACCATAAAAACACTTTACTAATGACCAAAACACCTGATTAAATGGGTTTGAAAGTGGCACCATGACACTGCCTGGGTTTCTGGGTTACCCAGAAAACCCAGGAACTGTCTGACAGTAAGTTAGTGACCCCAAATCTTTCATTATGTTGTTGATTTATGTTTTTAGTTGTATGTAGTTTGTTGTTTAGTATATGGATTGTAGATTCATGCTAGTTTAACTCCTAATCATCAAATGTGTGGATTACAATGGCTGGTCAAAGTAGGCCAGACGATCACGGCTTGTGTTTTCTGGGTAACCCAGAAAACTCAAGATCGTGATCTCTGACATAGTTTGACCGGCTTTGATCGGTTGATTCTATTGTGGTTATACTATTTTTATGTAATGGATCTGTTGTCTTACATGTTGTCTACACACTGAAAGTTTTAATTCAGAAAACCATCATCATGATTGCAAGTTGTGGAAGCCCAAAAAGGACTGCTTGAACTGTTCTTCATTTCTAGGTAACCCAAAAATGAAGAACAGCTCTGACAGCCACTTTGCATGCTTAGATCTGCTTAGTGTGATGCTGTTTGGCCATGTTTGTTGTTGCATCATGTAGTATTGCACTAACACTACAAGATCTGACCAAAACCTTGCCCAGAAACACCTAGATCTGACATCTATGGTTGGTCAAACATGGTTCCTCGAATATGTCATATGAATATCTGGGTTCCTCAAGAACACCTAAGGCGACACTTACTGTCGCTAAAGGCTTTAGCGACAGACTTATTAATTTTAATTAATTTATTTTCTAAAAATCATTTATAAATAGAAATTAATTATTAAAAATTCCAAAAATAGTTTTAAAAATTATTTTAAGTTATAAAAATTAACTTTTAATAATATGACATATTTTTCATAAATATTAATATTTAATTGAATATTATTGATATTTTATTTATTTAATAAATGTATTAAATAAATTAATTAGAAATGATTTTATTATATTAAAAGTTATTGTAAATGATAAAAAGGTATTTAATAATATTTTAAGTTATAAAATATAACTTTTAATATTTTAAGATAAATTTTATTAATTATTTAATATTAATGATATTAGATTTATTTAATAATTATTTTAAATAAATTAATTAAAAATGCTTTTAATATTATAAAAATTATTTTAAATGAAAAGAAATAGTTTAAACATATTTAAAGTTATAAAATATAACTTTTAATATTTAAAGGTAAATTTCATTAATAATTTAATGTTAAATGATATTAGAGTTATTTAATAATTATATTAAATAAATAATTTAAAAATAGTTTTATTGAATTAAAAATCATTTAAAAAGGATATAAATGATTTAAAAGTATTTTAAGTAATAAAAAATGACTGCTAATATTTTGGTGAATAATACATTAATATTTAAATATTAATGATAATAATTTAAAAATAATTTTTAAATATTTTAAAAATCTTTTAAGGGTAATAAAAATGTTTTAAAAATATTTTAATTTATTATAAATAACTTTAATATTTTTGTAATGATTTCATTAATAATTTAATATTAATGATAATAGAATTATTTAATATTTAAATCATTTAATAATAATTTCAGTGTTTAAAAAATTATGATAAATTATAATAATTATTTAAAAATTATTATAAGTCTATGAAAAATAATTTGACTGATATTTAAAATATCTAAACAAATATTGAATTACAGAAAAGAGTTTTAGACTCGATATTTACCCGATAAAGTCGTCGGTACACCGACATATTTTAAAAATTGATATGGACTTAGATAATTGGGCTAGATAAGTGTTTGTTTGTGAATCAATGACTGTTAAACTTATGTGACAATGTGATTAGATTATATGTTGACTGCAAATAGCAGTACTATGTGATATGATATATTATTCTAATCGAACGAATGATCTTATTAATGATAGGTTTCGATATAAAAGATAAATCTAAGTTACGTTATTGTAAGCAGCAGCTCATGCAAGTATCCTACCTTTGTATTTACTTTATGCAATAGACATGAGTAAAAATATTTTAGAATTTTATTATTATTGTGCCAGATATTTATTCTGTTCGTTTATTTTTAAATATGGTTATACAAGTGTCCTCACTCGGATAATCATTATATTTAATGACATATTGATACATACTTATTTATTTTCAGCATGTATACGATGACTTAAAAGTCGTTTAAGCTATTTGATTCGGCTAGACATAAAACTTAAAAATATTGTGAACAAGATAGAACTTTATTGTATCCAACCAGATTATTTTGGTTCGGATTCCTGACTAAGTATGAACATCTCGAACATGAGAAATCTTTTGTGCACCTAAGGTGGATAAGATGAACGATAATATCGTTCTTGCATGTAGTATTGATCAATACAGGATATAACGGGCTGATCACCCCCCGTGCCTGTAAGTTATGACGGTTTGCAGATGAAGTTCTGTTAAGCCTTATCGAAAATGGAAAAACAATGTTCATAGTCTATCGATTGATCTCCAGTTATAGTCAGTACATAGTTTTAAAAATTTGATATAGAATTGATATGTTGTTATTATTGGTTCAGGTTACTTCACAATTGTTGATTCATTGTAGAAGTGTCATTCAAAGAAAATATTTAATCCTTTCAGCTAATATTTATTATTGCTATTACTTGCTGGGCAATCAAATGCTCATTCTTGCTTTAAATTTAAATGTTTTCAGCTAAGTATGATCAACCCGAGGGCTCAGGTAAGAACAAGGGGAAAGGAAAGCTGTTCGAATGAGTTTTATAATATTATGTGTAATAGTTAAAGTTTATTAAAATAATGATATTTATTATCTATGATGTAATGAATTTTTAAAGGTCGCGTACCTGGGATTTAGACTCTGATATGTAAATTAAGTTCGATATTTAAATTATTGTTATTATTATTAGTATTATTCCACTCATAGAAATGGTATCGTGAAGCACCGAGTTCGGATTTCAAGTACCTGAATTTGGGGGCGTCATAACAGCTTTAACTTTATCGATTAAAGTCGGTTCTACTCGTATATTTGATATTATCACGTGGGTCCCTGGAGTCTTTAACTCTATCTCCATCCTTTGCAAGTCATACAAAATGGGTCTTTGCGTTGACAATATCGCACTCGTACCCGCATATGATCTTCTACTTAATACGTCAGCTATTACGTTCGCTTTTCCAAGATGGTATTGAATGGTATGATCGTAATCTTTCAACAGCTCGAGCCAACGTCGTTGCCGCATGTTGAGTTCCTTTTAGGTGAAGAAATATTTAAGGCTCTTATGATCCGTATAAATCTCCACTTTCTCCCCATACAGGTAGTGTCTCCAGATCTTCAACGCAAAAACGACTGCTGCCAACTCCAGATCATGAGTAGGATAATTTCTCTCATATTCTTTGAGTTGTCGCGAGGCATAGCCTATGATTTTCCTATGTTGCATGAGAACACACCCTAATCCTTTGCCTGAAGCATCGCTGTAGATAACAAATCCATCCGAACCAGATGGTATTGTCAGAACAGGTGCCGAAATGAGTCTCCTTTTGAGATCTTGGAAACACTTCTCGCATTCCTCGTTCCAACCAAATTTTATATCTTTTCGAGTCAGCTGAGTTAATGGAGTAGCGATTCGAGAAAATCCTTCCACAAATCTTCGATAATAACCAGCTAAGCCCAGAAAATTACGTACTTCGGTCACCGACTTCGGTTGCTCCTAATTTTGTATGACTTCAATCTTCTCCGGGTCAACAGATACTCCATGTTTTGACACCACGTATTCAAGGAATGCTACTTCCTCAAGCTAGAACTCGTATTTCTTTAGCTTAGCATATAACTTATTATCGTGAAGCCTTGGAAGTACTAGCTTCAAATGGTGCTCATGATCTTCACGGCTTTTAGAATAGATGAGGATGACATCAATAAAGACAACTACGAACTAATCCAAATATTCTTTGAACACACGATTCATCATATCCATGAAAGCAACAGGAGCATTAGTCAATCCAAAAGACATGACTAAGAATTTATAATGCCTGTACCGAGTTCTGAAGGCAGTCTTTAGAATATCTTCAGTTTTAATCTTCAGCTGATGATATCCAGAATGAAGATCGATCTTTGAAAAGAATTATGCTCCTTGCAACTGGTCGAACATGTCATCAATGCGTGGTAGCGGATACCTATTCTTGATGGTGACATGATTTAATTCTCGGTAGTCAATACAAAGTCGCATACTCCCATCTTTCTTCTTTACAAATAAAAAAAGAGCACCCCAAGGAGATGTACTAGGACGAATGAAACCTATGTCTAGCAACTCCTGTAGTTGGACCTTTAACTCCTGAAGTTCAATAGGAGCCATTCGATATGGGGTTTTAGAAATGGGTTTTGTACCAGGTTCAAGGTCAATAAAGAATTCAACTTCACGTTCTGGGGGTAGACCGGGAAGTTCTTCAGAAAATACGTCAAGAAATTCACTAACAACAGAAATATTATTCAAATCTGACGTGTTTTTGTTTAAGTCTGTGACATGGGCTAAGAAAGCTTGACATCTATTTTTTAATAAACGAATAGCTTTATGGCTTGATATGATAGTGATTGACTTTAGTGGTTTAGTTGCTTGAATTCGCATAACAGGTTGGTTAGGAATATGAAAACTAACAACCTACGAAAATAATCAATTTTGGCATGATGAATAGTTAACCAATCAATCCCTAAAATCACATCAAATACAAATATTTTCAAAGAAATAAGATCGACAGGTAATGTGATGGTACCAACTTGGATCAAGCAAGATTTATAAACAGTAGATGTAATGAAAGTTTCTCCTAACGGAGTCTCAACAGATAAGTCAAAGTCTAATTTCTCCGGAGTCAAGTTCAAACGTTGAGCACAAGCATGAGAGATAAAATAATGGGTAGAACTGGTATCTAATAAGGTATAAACTTCGCAAGAGTTTATGATTAGCTTACCCGTGATCACCTCGTTCGGGTTTCTCGCGTTTTGGGCAGTCACGACAAACTCTCCTCTAGGAACCACTGACTTTGATTTGTCCGGGACAGCCTTTGGAGTCACCATTTCCGTTGGACTTGGTTTCGCTACAAGACAATCTCTAGCTATAATACCTTCCTTTTCATAGTTATAACACACCTTGGATTGTTGTGGGCAGTTTGGGCTGATGTGCCCCTCTTTCCCGTATTTATAACAAACGACCGGTGATCGTTCTCTTCCCCTAGAAACAGTTGATGTTGGTGTTGACGTCTTCACGTTATCATTGTTGTACCTTCTCTTATTGAAATCTCCTCCTGACTCGCTTCTTCTATTATCATAGCCATGATTACCATCCGAGTGGTTACCGCTTTTGTCTAAATATTTTCCTCCCTGCTGGTTGTCATTGCTTCGATGACTGCTGCCACCGGTATGACCCTGGTTGTGGTCCCTCGGTTGAACATACTCATTATCTCGCTTTAATAATTGAGCCATGTTGACAACATCTGAATATAGAAAAAATTTGTGAGAAATAAGATATTGCCGAATCTCGGGTTTCAGACCTCTCAAAAATATCCTCGTCATACGTTCATCATTCTCTACCAAATGAGGTGCAAACCTGGATAACTCTACAAACTTCGCCTCGTACTGGGACTCGTACTGGGACACCGTCATGTTGTTTTGTTCAAGTCTAATAAACTCTACCTCTTTCATATAACGAATACTTTCAGGAAAGTACTTGTTATTAAACAGTTTCTAAAACGTTTTCCAAGACATATTGAGTGCGGCTGGCTGGGTACGTTTCACAGACTCCCACCAGTAGTCTGCCTCACCACGGAACATAAAGGTGGTGAATGGAACCTTCTGTTCCTCTGTGCATCCCAAGACATCAAATATCTTGATAATTTGTTTAACCCACGTTTCTGCCTTGATCGGATCCGGCTTCCCCATAAATTCTGGTGGTCCTAACTCATTGAACTGCTTGGCTGTGACGAACCGTGCGTTGCTATCATTTTCACCCGTATTTTGTACACGAGTCTCTCTCGTCTGATTTTATATGAATTGCAAAAAACTTCTAAACATCCCATCATTCATCGTTTGTTCGGTAGTGTTGTTTACAGGAGGAATATTGCCTTCATGTTGCACGTTCCCCTGGTTGGTGATTAAAGGTGTCTCCACGGTTTCATTCACTCCATTATTAACATTCTCAGCTGCCATTCTCAAATACTGCCATAAAATAAGGGTTAATTAAAGAAATTGACATACCACATAATACCCCTATATTATGACCGACCAACAAATAAGCTTAGGTAGGACACACTAGCAAAGGATTTACTCGTCTCTCCCCTCCTAGTTCTATTCCCCGATCCCTGCCAGAGACCATATCCCTAAGCTCTGATACCAACTGTGATGCCCCCAAAATAGGTATACATCACCCATTCTGAGTTGCCAAATACATGGTACAAAAACAACTACAACATCATTACTACAATTGTCGTGCTAAATACGACAACACATATACTGTGAGTTTAAATACAAATATTATCTTCTAGACAATATCCACACTTAAATAAGTCCTCATTATAATTATTGAAACACTATTTTACAAAATAGTGAGGACTGCTAAAATAACTGACTGGAAACATTACTCCACACCCCGACTAGTTCCTGCTATATTCTCGTCTCTTGAGAAGAAAAATGGAACAAAAAGGAAAAGGGTGAGCTCAACTAGCCTAGTAAAGAATATTATGACTAAAATAATATACAACAAATTATCATTAGTCTTTAACATGGAAAAATCTGATAGAATATAATAGACAACAAGTTTTAGATCAACAACTGCAGCGGAAACAACAATCTATTAGAAGAGTCAAGTAGAGAATGAATTCTACTATTTTTTAAGATTTAAAAGTCCATCATCAATATTTTATCCCTGTAACATCAATCAATATACATCTTGAATCAAATATTCATCTTTGCACTACAGGCCAAAGATATTCATTTGTATCACCAGTTGGTCATGTTCATCTCAACACCTATTTATCTTTGCACTATTGACCAAAGATATTCATCAGTTAATCATTCATCTTTGCACTACAGGCCAAAGATATTCAGTAATATCATCATTTAGGACTGAGGATGATGAAAAATATCTTAAAGAAAATGAATCCAATGAGACAAAAGGATAAATATTAGGGATTCGTAATATAGTTTATCCAAGTTCAAAAATACTCTATAATAATCAATTGTGGAGCAGAATTCAAAAATAAAGATCAAAACATGAATACAATCAAAGATAGTAACCATACTAGACATCTTGGACAAAGAAGAGAAAATTTTATTTTTCTGTGAATAGTGCCGTATTCGTGAATAGTACCGTATACGTGAATAGTAACTCCGACACAAAAAGGTAGAAATTCCACAATAAAATTTATATTAATATTTTAGCATAATGATATTGAAAGAAATAATATCATTTACGAAGAAAATAACATCCCTTACCTCAAAAGAACAGTACTTCTAGCTGAAATATCAGGTATAAGGCTGAGAAAACTTATACTGAATAGTCACTCTCAAAGTATCTAAATATTCACAAAAATACGCTCGATAATATATATATATATATAGAGAAAACTTATTTTTGGTGTGATTTTCAATTCTAACTAAGCACCCTATTTATAGGAATTTGCTTAGAACGCCAAAGCAGACTAACCTACTACTTGATGGCTTTACCTGGTACTATTCATGCGCACCACTTTTGAAATAAAATTTTAGCACATTTCTTACCAACCAAAAGTGGGGCCCACCCATTCTAGAAAATTTTCAAAATATTTTAAATAATCAGCAACTTCAATAATTCATAATAAATAACCCTTTTATCAGAAAAATTCGAATCTCATGTCTATTCCATAGAAAATTTAATTCTCTACAACTTTATAAAAGAAAGTTTTTCCAAATTCCAAACAGAAAATGTTCAAAATCCACATACGGATGATTTTTAATACCTCCATTCTGACAAAATACTGATAAAACACCTCAGCATTAATTTCTTCATTTATATCCACATAAAATAAATATTTCCTTATCATATAAATTAATAATTAATTATTCACAAGTAATATTACAGAATCACAATTATGACAACCATGTCGTTCCCAGGAAAGAGGGGGTTTTCCGATAAGGATTTCTCCTTACTGGCACGAAAGTAGGTGACCAAACCTCTCCTTAGACAGAACTTCTTTAGACATTGCCAATAATGCTATCTAATAATATTATTCAAATAATATGAATTATTGATCTGATAATGGGAAATACTGTGCAGTGATAATTATTGAAATAATAATAATATAAAATATCAACATAGCAATTATTGAATTAATAAAATAAAATATTAAACAGTAATTACTGTAACAACTATTGAGTAGTGCCTTCTTATGTAAGAATCAATAATTCAAAAATACTGTGCAATACCGTGTGCTACTGTGCAACCACGCGTATTACTGTATTTTAACCACCGGGTATTCCAACAGTGTTAACGGTAACAATTACACCATTATTTATAAAAACTCAAACTTGTCATTTTCTTTATCCGACCATTTTCCGTTATGGGGCCCACAAATGGCTGCGCCATCGTACGAATATTCCCTGACAGCTAGAATATTCCACGACCAAATAAATATTCCCCGACAACAATGAATATTTTATAATCACTTGCTTATTTTGCAAAATTTGCACATTTCACCCATGACCAAAGCATTATATCAAATTAACAACTTATTATTCAAAATAATAATTAGAGGAAATTTGATTTTATTTATAAAAAGTTAGGGACTTACAGGGGTTGTCTCCGAGGTTGGAACTGAAACTCCCGGGGTTGTCTCCGGGGCTAGAACTGAATATATCGGGGTTGTCTCTGAGATGGTAAAGACTGAGTATCCCGGGGTTGTCTCCGGGACTATGCTGCTTTGACTTCTAAGGTTATCTCTAGAAGACGATTTTGCCCATATGTAAGGTTAGTAACAGGAATGCAAAATTTTTGAGTGTCTACAGATGCCCATCTTTATCATATTCATGTAATGTAATGGCATGGATATGATAAATAATACTAGACACTTGAAACATGACAAGATATTCATGATGCAATGTACTGCAGCATGATGCAAATGTATGATGTATGTGGTTCGTTGAACTATTTTTTAACGGGATATGATGACTGTTTGCTCCCATGACTTCTGATGGGTACCGGAGTTATCACAGATGACTCTAATAAACTGCTTGGATGTGTGCTCCAAAGTCCTCAGGAACTTCCAGGATGTTGACGTTGGGGTTATCACCAAAGTCATTAATCTTTGGTACAGACTTTTCACCACCGACGTTCCTCTCATGTGCAAGAGACTCTGGGAAAATGAGCATTTTTTTGATACAGATTATATATAACAGATTCCATCATCGGTCCTCCCTGATGAGGATGGCCTTCCCTGGTTTGTATCGCCAGGTCCTTCAAGTGATCTATCAGAGTTACTGCCAACAGTTTGTGTTTATCAGGGTTGCCTGACCCTCATTAAAATATGTGTCAACAGATTCCATCATCGAATTATCTCCGACGCTTCGTTAGGTTTAATTGCCAATGGCTGTATGTCATCAAGGTTGCTTGACTCTTGCTGATGTATGCATCAATGGATGAAATCATTGAATGGCTTCCGATGCTTCGTTGAATTTACTTGCCAACGGCTGAAGTTGTATGAAATCCCCGTTGGGGAGAAGTGTTTTGGAGTTACGACCCCGAACTGACGACATCAGACCTTTGTGAGGTATTACCGATCGTAGTCTGAAACAATTATGATCATCGGTATAGTGAATCCTATGTATGGGTGAATACCAATGAGTGATAGAAAGACCCGCAGTTTGGTTTATGAAAACCAGGATTTCAGGCTTTTTCGCTCAATCGCGTAGCATCTTTTCTCCTGATTTGACTGTTTCAACATGTGAGACCTCATTTGCAACTCGAATTGGACCGAGCCGGAGGGGTGGGACCCACCCAGGGGAGCCACAGGTACACCTGCGGCCAACCGTGGGTGGTTTTAAATTATTTGTTACTTTCACAAGTCATTTTTATACTGCGCCACACAGGAAATCCAAGAGCTCTTCTTCAGATCTGCCGAGTTCGGGAGCTTTCTACAAATTCTGTCACCGTACAAGTGTTTCACACTATTCTGGTAACGTATGCATGTCTTCTTTTCCAGTTTTTGTTCATTAGAAAATGAATTATCACATGAAATGTGTCTAAACACATAGTAGTGAATATGCATGCCTATATGACTTGATAAAAAATATTCAACATAATAAATGTTAGTATTAAAAAATACTGAACATAATAATGTGAATTTTTTTGACTTTTAAAACAATCAAATTGGTACCTTTTTTTTTACTATTTCTTATCCTATTTAAGGACAAATGAGCAAATGTAATAAAGTAAAGTAATCATGGTAATTAGTCTACCATCATGGATTATGACTTTGACATGCTTATGCATATAGGATGTTTATGACTATGGGTAGGTATGCTACTGAATGGCCACCTAGTCATGCCTATGTGCATGTGGATAGTCCTGTTTACAAAGGAGACTGACAAAATTTTCCAAAAGTCTAGGCATTGGGTAGACATGCATTTTTAACTCTACTGTAGGCGTATGTTAAAGTAATGCATGCATGCATGTAGTCATAAAAATGTATTTGAAAAGCTTCAGGTTAGAATTTACCACGCTATTTTCTGAGGTGATTTGGAGATTTGTGTCCAGATATTATGGATCCAAATCAACTGAGTAGTTCCTGCAGGACCATTTTAGGTGTACGGAGGAGGGCTTCTGAAGTGCCTCGACCCCCATTCAGTTAGACAGCCTTGTCGTTTGGTGGAGGTGGTGATTCATCCTGTCCGAGTTGATGTATCGGATGTTGAGGACGAGGAGGAGGATGTAGCGATTGTGGCTCTAGCTACTCATGCTCCCTGAAGGGCTCTTCTAGGCATTGTTGTGACGATTCCAGATCTTCTGGGTGATTTGAGTCGCCACCCCTCAGTTTACTTGCAGGCAAACGAGCTAAACGTTGGGTTTGATCATCCTTTTTCCTATTGATGAGAAGCAAGGATTTTGACATTGATCTACATTTGATGTAGGTTCTCGGCTTTACACAGCCTCGAGGGAACTAGTTCAGCATACACTCTCTGTATTAGGCTCTACATCCAGATTACCGAGGTATTATGCATGGTTGGGGCTTTGGGGCGTTCTTTTCCATTCTTCCCCACCGTTGTCCCTAGGGTTACCTCAGGGCATTGTCTGAGCGCTGGTTTTATCAGACTCAGTCTCTTCATTTGTTAGATTGTGAGGTGATGATGATGTTGATGGATTGGTGATTTATCACCGGTATGGAGTTTGGAGGGGCGCCAGTGCCATGTACGGCGAACATTACCCCAACTGCTATCAGATCCTTGCTAGGAGTTCTGGCTGAGGCGCTTAAGGGCAGGATCGTCCGTACGGGTCCTTTGAGCGTAGATGCTATAAGTGGGCTGTTGAGTGAGCCCATGCCCACTGATGTGAGAGTCAGGGATCACATTCTTTGGCGATTGTTCCTGGTTATTATCAGGGGTTTTTTCCATAGTAGACAACTCATCCACGGTGCCATTCACTTTGATCAGCGCCACTCGGGAGGTGGACCGTAATGGAGAGTATGATTGGGGCTCCTACACCTTTTCCTATTTCCTCAGGGGAATGCGCATGCGTTCGCAGGGCTTGACAGAGGTTTGGCTAGGATTTTACCTGTTTCTGCTGGTGAGTATTTCTCTTTTGATTTCCTATGTACAGGTTAAGAGTGTTGACTGACAGCAGATGTTTTCCTTTGTGTTGGCAATTTTGGGCCTATGAGAGTCTTCCATGTTTGCGTCCTATTAGTGTGTTAGGTTTAGATATCTATCCACGAGAACGGTGATGGCATCACTTCATATTGGCAGAGGTTCCTATAGCTGAGGGTTTCACCCATTTTCGCTTATAGTTGGAGTTGTTAACAACTGATGCCATCACTTTGGTTCCCTACTCTGGGGAACATTTGACTATCAGCTTTGAGGAGGGATACCCGACTGGTGTCGAGTATGTGATATCCACCTGCTATATTCCTCTCTTCACAGATAGAGGATGGGAGCTTTATTTAGGAGAGCGTGCAATTAGGAGCACCACAGGAGAGATTCGTGTACCGATCTTGCCTCCTGCCAGGCGTTATTGGCCTGTTTCACAGTCGCCTGTCAGTTATATCCCATTGATGGACGTTGACGGCTTTACTTTGTCAGAGGATCCGTTTACTTAGGAGGCATTATACCGCTGGTGGTCCCCTCGTACCATCAGAGCTCAGACTCGCGCCACTCAGTTCATGGGGGATATGGTTCCTGGATCCGTGATGATGACGGATTGGATGGCCTATGTCTGAGATCCAACTCATTTGACACAGATTGACAGTTTGACCCAACAGTTGGACCGTGCACATTTTTTTATCCGATATTTGGGTAGAGATCTTTCAGAGGCGGATACTTTTGATCCTTCCAGCTCAGGGGCTGGCTCTTCAGAAGACCCATATAGCTTTGCGGTGCAGATCCTCCCTTGTATAGGCCTGACATCCCTCTTGGCAGAGATCCAGTGACTCAAGAGGAGTTACATCAGGTGGACAAGATTGATGATGTAGATATAGACACCATTGTCTTCTTCTGATGTATATTCTCATTATATCTTTTGATAGGCCTCTGTTAGATACTGGGTGGCTGTGCCCCATTCTCGTTATATCTTTTGATAGGCCTCTTTTAGTCGTAGGGTATCTGTGCCCCATTTCCCTGTATTTTTTAGGTGTACAGAGATGATGTATTTAGATGATGATGTACTTAGGAATTTATGTACTATTTTCCATTTCTTACATCATATTGCCATCTATTATTTGTCATGCATGTATTATGTCATGCATATGTATGTCCAGAGATGTTCAACATTGACCCCTGGATGGTCTTATGATACGACCTACACAAATGTCTTCCTCGACAGTCAGCCGTATTGATCACACCCCACTAGTATTGGTGGTCTCCCGTCTGAGATCTTGGTATGATAGTGTATCCCCTTCAGACAAGGTGATTGTAGATCTGCTATTGTAGCATTCCATGACCCTCCTGACGTTCTAGGTTCCATTGGGCTTCGTAGATGGCATGCTAGAGCATTGGGTACCGAAGAGGCAGGTTTTTTGGTTTAGGACCCATGAGCGGTTGACAACTTTGCCCTTAGACAGGCCTTGCACTCGGATGGCTGTCGGAGATATGCGCTGGTAGTTTATGACCCTCACCAGGTTGCGGCGTAGAGTGGCACAAGATGAGATTACATTTGGCCATGTATTATCCCAGCGTTTTCTGATAGACAGATTTGGTTCAGTGGACAGCTATTCACAGTACTCCGGGGATTTCACCACATCGGAGGATTAGTGACGTGTGGCCAGAGTAGATGTACTCATGATGTGTGTAGTGGCTTACTTATACATGCCACTGTATATGGATGAGCTGGACATCGGTGTTGTCATGGCAGTGAGAGCTCTCAGGGAGGGTCATACCATTGTGCCGATGATTATGGCAAAGACACTGAGGTCAGCCATGTATTGCCACACCTATCCTACAGGGGTGTTCATAGGAAGCTCGGTCTTGTTGTATGTGTGGTTCATGTCACACTTGAGATCGATTGACACGTTTCGACGACATGGGTACTGCTTTTCCCATGAGATAGCTATGTCTTACTCCTTTTAGCCAGCGGAGTGTATATACGTTGCATCCTGGTTGGTGTTTTTGGCAGGTATTGGAGATCCATTTGACATTCTGCCGTGTACAGGTCTCAGTTCACCCTATAGCTTCATTACTCATGCACTGGGCATGGATTATCTCCCTCTGGCTGGTTTAAAGGGCATGACCACGTATCACCCACTGGTCGTGATGTCACAGTTTGACCAGTTTCAAGATGTGCATCCTTTTGAGGGGGGCGTTAGGTCAGCGTTTGTCATCTCGCCATTTGTCAGCAGAGGATAGATCCAGGGTCTATGCCTATTGGGATCAATGTATGCGTGCTGAGTTTTTTGTTAGCCATCCGGGCTGTGCGACAGAGTATTCTGCATGGATGGAGGCAGATACTGCATCGGCTGCGGTACTATCCACAGTGCTGGGGATTGATTCAGATGGTGGAGAGCCCATGGAGGACATTGATTCTCGCACCGAGGATGAGCCATTCACTGGGTTGCCAGTAGCTCTTGTAGATTCTCCTAGTACGAGTGCTACTGTGATCCAGCATTCAGCATTGTATTTGGAGCAGAGTCTTCATCTGATGACCTTCAAGAGAGATCAGGTTAGGGCCTTGATGTTGATAGCTCTTGATGGGAGATACGTCGCTCTGTCAGAGAGAGATGAGGCATTAGCTCATAGAGATGCCACTATTGTTGAGCGGGATGAGGCCATATCATCTAGAGATGCAGTGATTGTGGAGCAGGATAGCGCTATATTTGCCCGAGATATCGCTGTTACAGATAGTACTGTAGTGAGGTCCCTTACTTCTGGAATCATTACAAAGATGAGCACATATATTAATGAGCATAGTGCCACCATGCAGTTGGCTGTAAATCTGTTGACTCATGTAGAGACCCTTAGGCCGGAGATCACATCGTTACCTCCTTCTTCTGAGAGGGATGACATGCTATACTTGATAGCCCGCATATACACTGACTTGTAGATGGGCTTGTATTTTCCTGCACAGACCAGCTTAGCCATTTTGTCATGTACATCACATTTTGTATATATTAAACAACATTATATATGGTAGTGAAATATATATTGATTCACTTCCCTTTTAGTTGTGCCTTGTTATTTGCTTGATATTTGCCTATTTCTCCATGGCTTGTGATCTTGATGTATTCTGAACTCCTCCTTGATAGATGGACATTGAGATATCTCAGGATCTTTCAGAATGGATCGTTGATCTGTATGTATTCCCTACCTTTTTTGGTGTCTTGGGACTGGTTTCTGTATGTAGATATGGAGAGGAGTGTGGCTTTCCTCTATGAGGTTGACCGCACCATAGATGGTCTCTAATACTTCTTTGTATGAAGGAGCCCAGTTAGTTCCATCTCTTATGGATTGATGTTTCTCTTTGAGGACTCAACCGCAGCTTAGCTGGTCACCGATTCTCCCATTTACATGGGGAGGCCAAGTAGTTCCATCCCTTTGGTCTGAAGCCAATGAAGTGCAGTGGATTGAAGGATGATCCTAGTACCATTGACAAGTTTTTGTGTTTTAGTAGGGGGTAAGATTGAACCACGAATGGCTGCCTACGTACTCCTATTGAAGAGGAGATCAGGTCTGCATAGTTCGAACCTGGTGTAAAGGTTCAACGCTGTATGTGGAAAAGTGGTGTAGAGAGGTGTTTGTTTTTTTTTTGTAGTGAGAAGGGTGTAGAAATGTTTTTTGTTGTTTTTGTTTTATTGAACTATATAAAATGGTTGCCTACGTACTCCCGTGTATTGAGGAGATCAGGTCGGCGTAGTTGGCCCCATGTACAGGGCGGTTTGTAGCCAAAAAGTTTAATCCCATATACAGGATAAACTGAAGGTGTGAAAAAGTTTAATCCCTGGTGGGATAAATTGAAGGTGTGAAGGGTTTAATCCCTGGTGGGATAACCTGAAGGTGTGAATGTTTATCCTGAGTGGGACAAACTGAAGGTGTGAAAGGTTTTGAAAACCTCCAGGGAGTGAAGGATCTAGTGATCCGAAAACCAGGCTATTGGTCAAAAAGTATGATTGTCCCTGATGGGGCAAATGGGTGTGAGGAAAGTTATATGTATGTAGGTTTAGAAAACCTGAATTGACTGGGGATCTGGTGATCCATAACCATGATGTTTGCTTGATGGTAACTTCAGACATAGTACCGTTTCACGGTGTTCGAGTTAATGAGTTACAGAAATTCATTGCCATCCATCTCCTATAATCTGAGAGCGCATCTTGTTAATACCTCCTTGACAATAAATGGGCCTTCCTAGTTTGGGGTAAATTTTCCTTTGGAGTGATCTTGGTTGTCAATGATGTTCTTCAAAACCAAGTTATGTTGTTTAAACTGTCGTAGTCGGACTTTTTTGTTGTAGGATCTGGCGATCCTTTGTTGATATAATTGACCATGGAAGATAGCAACGGTTAACTTTTCGTCTATTAGAGACAGTTGGTGATACCTATCTTGTAACCATTGGTCTTCATCCAGCTAAGATTCTATCAACGCTCTGAGGGATTCAATTACCACCTCTATGGGGAGCACTACTACCATCCCATAGGTTAATGAGTAGGGGGTTGCCCCAGTGGAAGTGCGCATTAATGTTCTGTAGGCTAACAGAGTCAGAGGCAATAAGTCAGGCCATCCTTTGTGATTGGTGGACATCTTTTGCATGATCTTCTTGATATTTTTGTTAGCCGCTTCAATAGCACCATTCATCTTTGGACGGTAGATGACGGAGTTAAGATGTTTGATGTGGAATTTACTGCATAACTCCTCCGTTTTTTTGTTGTTGAGGTTCTTAGTATTGTTTGACACAATTATCTCTGGTTGTCCATATCGACAAATGACATTATTTCTGATGAAAGCAATGATAACTTCTTTTGTAACCTTGGGGAAGGAGGCTGCTTCTACCTATTTGGTGAAGTAGTCAATCATGGTGAAGATAAACTGATGCCCATTACTGGCTTTGGGCTCGATGGGTCCGATCATGTCCATTCCCCACATTAAGAAGGGCCTGGGTGAACTCATATTGTGGAGCTCCCTTGGAGGGGCATGGATAGCATTCCCATGAATTTGGCATTGGTAACATCTCTTGACATGATCATCACAGTCAGCCTTGAGAGAGAGCCAGTAATGCCCTGTTCTTAGGATCTTCTTTACAAGTAGGGGGCCGCTCATGTATGGGCCACATACTCCACCATGGATTTCATTCATGAGCCTCTGAGCTTGGTCCTTGTCCAGACATCTGAGGAGACTTAGTCCTGCATTTCTTTTGTAGAGTGCATCTCCACTCAGGTAGAATTTCATAGCCAGTCGATGGATCTGCCTTCTTTCAGTCGGGCTCGCCTCAGCGGGTGTAGATCCATCTTGTAAGTACTCCTTGATATGCTGATACCAAGGGTGTTGGATGGGAGGTAGCTCGTCCGATACTTCTCTAATGTAGTTCCCATAGGCTGGTGCCTTTTGTTGGGCAAATGTGATGGTTGGCATGCTTTCCTTGTCAAGTATGTTGATCAAGGAGGCCAAGGTTGCTAGCGCATCCGCAGAGTCATTCCTATTCTGAGGAATGTGGAGGAAGGCTATTTCTTCAAACTCCGAGGCCATCTGTAGAACCTGTCGATGGTAAGGCAATAAGTGTAGCTCTTTGATGTGATAGATTCCTGTGGTTTGTCTGATTACCAATTCGAAATCCCCAAAGATAGTTAACCATCTGATGCCCATTGATTGAGCAAGTTTTAGCCCCATGATACAGCCTTCATACTCAGCTGTGTTGTTGGTGTTGGCAAACTACAGTTTGACGGCGACGGGATGCTGCTCCCCCGTAACAGATGTTAGCACTGCTCCGACTCTAGAGCCTTTTATGTTTACAGCTCCATCAAGATACATCTTCCATGATTGGTGTGTATCGTACTGATGGTGTTGCTGAACTGTCATTACCCCTTCATCGGGGAAGTATGTTTCCAAGGGCTTGAAATCCCCTGAAGGTACGGCGGCCAGTTGATCCATAATTCCTTGACCTTTGATAGACTTTTGCGTCACGTAGACGATGTCAAATTGTTGTAGGATCAACTGCCATCTGGACAGTCAGCAATTCAGCATGGGTTTATTGAATACGTACTTGAGAGGATCCGCGCGGGATATGAGATGGGTTGTGTGACCATGGAGGTAATGATGTAACCTCATGGAAGTTCATGCTAAAGCACAACAAGTTTTCTCAATCAGAATGTACTTGTGTTCACTGCTGCTGAATCTTTTGCTGAGGTAATAGATAGCTCGCTCTTGGCCTCTATCGTCTTTCTGTCCCAACATGCAACCCATGACATTATCATTGATGGACAGGTACACAAATAGGGGAACATCATCCCTGGGTGGTACCAAAATAGGAGCTTTAACTAACTGCTCTTTGATTGTAAGGAAGGCTTTCTGGCACTTATCATTCCATTTCATGGAGGAGTTCTTCCTTAACAACTTAAAGATAGGCTCACAGGTTGCTGTGAGTCGGGAGATGAATCTGCTAATGAAGTTGATTATTCCAAAAACTTCCCGTATTTCCTTCTCTGTCTGAGGAATGGACATTTTCGTGATGGCCTGGATTTTGGTGGGATCCAACTCAATCCCCTTGTGACTGACTAGGAAACCTAGCAACTTACCTGATTTGACGCCAAAGGCGCATTTGGTGTTAGGTTTGTAATATTCATGAACGCAATCAAATTGCATCAAATAAGAAAAAACATGTAAAAATTGAGTTTTAAAATTTTACAAACCATATACTCGGATCATCCTTTATGCACAATTATTAATTAAACGAAAAGATAAAGAACAAGAATCATACCCTTGAAGATTCGAGCTTCCTCAGGTACAAGTTCACCTCCAAATCCTTTCGTGTTCAACTTAAATCCACCGGGTTTGGTTCCTTCCTTTGATCAACGTTAGCCACCCAAGTGTTTGGCCTCTAGAGGTGATCCACCAAGGAAGAACAAAAATTCAAGAAGAAGGGTATTTGATAAAATCCTAGTTTTTCTATCTCTCATAGAAAAAGAACGTACTGTCCAACTATTGGAATTACGTATGTTGTTAAAAGGTCAACAACCACTCCACCCATAATAAGACTCCTCTTATTTATAGATATGGGTAACCCTCCTTAACAATTAAGGAATTGAGTTTTATTTTAATTAATTAAATTCCTTTAATTAATTAGGCTCCTCATCTTATTAGGAATAATTAATTAAACTTTTAATTAATTAGCCTCATAATCTTATTAGGAATAAATGAGAGTACTTTTATTAATTAATTCCCAAACTCCTTTAGGAATTAAATAATAATAATAGTAATAATAATAATAAGACTCCTCTTATTAATTTATATTAAATATTTCTAAAATATTAAATAATAAATATTAAGCTATTTAATTTATTCTATCAACATAGATTAAATTAAATATACTTAATTTATTATTACAATTATGTCATTAACTTCTTAAATAATTATTCTTCCTTTTATGGTGTGACCATTTAGGTTCTCCATATTAAACCGGTTGTGAATAAATCAATTAGAACAATTCTAATCTTATTTAAATAAATAAATTAAAATATTAATTTATTTAAATAAATAATATTTATTCTACAATAGGGATAAGCCTCCCTAGCGATTAACGACTTTCTAGATAATATAAATTTCAACATTAATTATAAAACAACCTTTGAGTAAATAGTTACCGTACAATTCAATCCTTCCACCATACAATGTCCCAATTAAATATAAGACATGGAATTACTGTCAAGTCTTATTTTATTTAATTACATGTATTTCGATCCTTAAATGCACAACTCCAAATAATGTAAATTAGAAACTCCTTTCTAATTTTATTCTGCCTTGGCCAAGGACTACTGGGTTGTCATTTATCGAATCACATAGGACATTTCTCTTCTTTTACTAGAAGTGGTAGATTCTTTATTGATCATACATTATCTTCATATATAACTTATTATACCCAAGCATACCCTTCGATATCCCCTAAGAGTCTTAAGGAATAAGTCAAAGTATAACTCATCATACACAAGATACTATGATGATCTCAAGTCCAAGGATCACTTGTACTACTATCACTACAGGAATTTCTATTGACAGGCAAGGAAAACTCCATTAGGTATTCCTTAGCGAGCCACGTTCAGTGAACTTATTCTCTAATAAGCACCTACGTACTTGCTTTAGTGTCTCCACACAAATGATCATGAGATCAATCATCCTCATCTAATGAGCAAGCAACGTATGTACCAATCTATCTGGATTCACTAAACCCCAATTTAGTAATCCAACGATTGGGAACTATTTTAATTTTAAGCTATCTAAGAATTTAGATCTCATTAGAATGATCATCATCATTATTCTAAAAGCATTGTTTAAAACTATGGGTTTATCACATATTATAAAACAACATCATGTTAATAATTAAAAGCCTTTAATAAATTAATACTTTTTATTAAAAAATAAATAAGATTGTTACAAAGTATATGCTTTATCATCAAACATGATTGGCTTGTGTGAATACTACTTTCAATCTCCCACTTGCACTAAAGCCAATCGTCTTGGTATCTCATACCCTTCTTTTCTGAGTGACGATTATCCTGCTGTTGGATAAGCTTTAGTTAATGGATATGTAATGTTATTCTTGAGAGTCCACTATCTCTATAGTGATTTCCCATCTTTCAATGATTCCTTTAATCAAATGAAAGTGCCACAACACATGTTTAGATCCAAGATGAGACTTAGGAACTATTCCTAGTTCTGTAATGAACTTTTCATCCAAATAATCAACTTACAGCTTCATTTACAGCTATATACTTTGTCTTTGTTACTAAACCAGCAACTCTTTCCTGTTTGGAATCTTTCCAATTCACTGCACAATGATCTTCTCCAGAATATGACCGATCATCATCAGGTCTTGTATATTTCATTACATACATGATTGTCACTCATGTGATCTCTCTTTTAGAAGTCTATGGGGACTATTAAGAGAGATACACTTGATAAGTGGATTTTATATACACGAATCGATATTCATTTCAAGTTTAAATTAGTATTTATTTTTATATTTTGTGTTCGTTTTTACTTGTTTCATGTTATTTTATGTGTAGGGTGGTCATGGATGCAATTGGTATGAAAAGGCGGTCTTTTTGGAGCAAAAGTAAAAAAAATTGGAACTTAAGGATTTTTGAAGTCAGTGCACCAGCCCGCCGGGGCGGGCCTGTTTTACACTATACCCCCCGCCGGGGCGGGGGTCCTGTTTCCTGAACTGTCCTGTTCTGTTTTGACTTTTGCTAGGGCGCGGCTTGTGGGCTTGGCTGGTGCGTTTTGGACTCTAATAAAAGGAAAATTCGTCCAGAAGTTAGGAGAGCTGGCTACCACTTAGAAAAACAACAATCCTATAACACAAAGGCAAGATTTTCAGCGCGAATTCAAGGAATTGAAGAGCGAGCATTGGAGGAGTAATTTTCAGAGATTGTCACGATAGTTGCAAATCGAGGCTACGTGAAGGGGTTTTTCTATAATTCTTCTTCTCTTCCATTTGTTTGTAATTGGGATGATGTTTTCAACAAATTATTCAGTTTTTAATTCATTCGTTATAAACTAATTTATTTATTAGACTTGTGATGGATCTTTGAGCTTAACGATGATTCTATAACTTTGATTTCTAATTCAATAATATATTTTTAGTTTATCTATGTTAATTTGTGCGTGAATTTATGAATTGCCTGATCAACAGTTCTTTGTGGATTTGAAAGGAATCGAGAGAGGAGATTCGAATCTAGACCTAGTTAATATAGCATGTGTCATAAATTATGTCGATAGCATATTTGTGATTATTGTTAAGGTAGAGATGCGCTTGACATCTCATGTAATCGTATAGAGAGCTTAAGCTTCAACCTTTTTGATTGCAGTTCACATAGAGATATAGTGAGTTGGTTAAATTAGGTGTTTAACGAATTTCTATCTTAATTGTGGATTGATGTTAATATGGTATTAGTGCATCGAGAGGTGGCTCTTACTACGTTCGTGTTCTTGATTAATAAACTGGAATATTGAGTTGAGTTGGAATAAAGGTTTGAAAATCAGAGTGAGGCTTAGGGTGAAATCATAAGTCTAATTCTCCATTAATTGTTTGAAAAATTCCGGATTTCGTTATTGGTGATTATTTTTGTGATAATTTAATTATTCATTAATTTAGTTGCTTTTAATTAGTTACTTTGAAAACCATTGAATTGATTAGTTTAATAAAATTAGGGTTAATATAAAATTGATAATTGTGAAGTTAAGATTCTTGGTATTTTGTCCTCGTGGGAACGATATTTTATTCATTACTATATTACTTGTTGACCACGTGCACTTGCGTGTTTTGTGCGTATTAATTTTACCCAACAAGTTTTTGGCGCCGTTGCCGGGGACAATTTAGCCGAGATTTTAATATTTGTTTTTACAATATCAGTTTAATTAGTCTTGTTTTTACTTAAACATTTTTTTTGTTTTCTCTATTTCAGGTTTTCGACATCGGTATATGCAAACACGGTCTAAACATCCAGACTTGCTACCTTTTGAGGACGACATTGATAGACGCTTTTAAAAATTGAGTAAGTGGATTGAGGAAACGAGAACCGAATTTGAAAATTTTGATAAGGAAGGAACGATGGCTGCCGAAGACCAGAAAGCGTTGAGGGATTTTTCCACACCTAAGGTGATTGATCTACAGTCAAGCATTACTAGGCCTGCAATTGCTGCGAACACTTTTGAAATAAAGCCTGGGACTATTCAGATGATGCAGAATTCATGTCAGTTTGGGGGAATGGCACACGACGATCCAAATGAGCACTTGCTCAGTTTTCTGGAAATGTGCGACATGTTCAAGTACAACGGGGTGTCGGATGAGGCAGTAAGACTTTGCTTGTTCCCATTTACCTTACGGGACAAGGCGAAGAGTTGGTTACACTCTTTACCACCGGGTTCGATCACTACGTGGGAGGATTTGGCTCAAAAATTTCTTGCCAAATTTTTCCCACCGGCAAAGACTGCAAAAATGAGAAGTGACATCACATTGTTTGAGCAACAGAGTGGAGAGTCACTATATGAGTCATGGGAGAGATACAAAGAATTACTCAGGAAGTGCCCACATCATGGTTTGCCCAAGTGGCTACAAATGAACACCTTCTATAACGGGCTACATGGAAATATCAGAGCAAGTATTGATGCGGCATCGGGGGGTGCATTCTTGGCTAAGAGTTACGAGGATGCTTACAATTTGATAGAAACAATGTCGACAAATAACTACCAGTGGCCCACATCAAGAATGACACATGCAAAGGCGGCTGGGATCTTGGAAATAGATAGATTAACATCTATACACGCAACCATTTCTGCACTATCCATGAAGTTTGATAAGATGAATGAGACGGTGAAGACGTTAGCAGGGGCTCAAACTCAACAAGTTCAGCAGGTTATGGCAGTATGCGAATTATGTGTGGGGGATCATCTGACAGAGCAGTCTGTAATAAATCCAGCATCCGTTCAGTACATAGGCAACTACAACAGAAATCCACAAAATACATACCAAAATACCTACAACCAGGGGAATAGGAACCACCCAAACCTCTCGTGGAGTAATAATCAGCAAAATCAAGCTCCACGACCATCATATCCCCCTGGATTTCATAGTCATCCACAACAGATTCAACAGCAGGACAGGAAATTCGATGATGAGGAATCCTGGGCAAGGTACAGAACTAGCACCGATTTGGCTTTGAAGAATTAAGCTATTGCTATCAAGAATATAGAGAATCAGATAGGGCAAATTGCGTTGGCATTGAATAGTAGACCACAAAGAAAATTACCTAGTGACACCGAAAGAAATTCGAAGGGTAATCATGAGCAATGTCAAGCAGTTATATTGAGAAGCGAAAAACACCTCGGTGGGATTAGTGTAGAAAATTCAGCAACACCGGAGGAAAAAGCCGACGACAGTAATGCAGTAGAGGGGAACAAATCAGAGGAACCAAAGCTAAACAGTAAGCCGATTGTTCATCCTCCACCGCCATTTTAGCAGAGAGTCCAAAAATAGAAGTCCGATAAACAGTTCGCAAAATTTTTAGATGTGTTCAAGAAACTCCATATTAACATTCCATTTGTAGAGGCCCTGGAGCAAATGCCGAGTTACGCGAAGTTTATGAAGGGAATTCTGTCTAGGAAGAAGAAATGGGAAGACTTCAAAACAGTGGCACTAACAAAGGAGTGCAGTGCAGTGTTACAGAAAAAGCTTCCACCTAAACTTAAAGACCCGGGAAGCTTTACTATCCCGTGCACGATCGAGAAGATGTCATTCAACAAATGCCTATGTGATTTGGGAGCAAGCATAAATCTGATGCCATTATCAGTATATTCAGAATTGGGTTTGCCCGCGCCAAAGCCTACGAATATTTCATTACAGTTGGCGGGTAGGTCAGTGACATATCCGAGAGGCATTGTAGAGGACATTTTGGTAAAAGTGGATAAGTTTATATTTCCTGCGGACTTTATCATATTGGATTTCGAGGAAGATAAGAACATCCCGGTCATCCTAGGAAGACCTTTCTTGGCCACAGGAGGGACACTCATAGACGTGCAAAAAGGAGAACTTACAATGGGGGTCCAAGATCAAGAAGTAAAATTCAATGTGTTTAAGGCCATGAAATATCCTACGGACGAGGAAGAGTGTAACCGAATGGACTCAATTGAACAAATTACCAGCGAAGATATGAGCAAGAGTTTAAACAATGATCTGTTAGAAACAACTTTACTAGGGGATGAGGAAAAAGACGACCCAGAATTTGTGGACTTATTACAGATGCTAGACTCATTGCCACGAGTTAGCCGATTCAGAGCACCGGTTGAACCTCTGCACACCGAGGATACAGTTGCAGAAAAATTAAAACCATCATTGGAGGAGCCACTGGCATTAGAACTTACGCCACTCCCTAAACAGCTCAGGTATGCGTATTTAGGCGATTTAAATTCTTTACCGGTAATTATTTCTGCTGCACTTAACGAATTGCAGGTAGAAAAGTTGTTGAGGGTGCTTCGGGATCATAAATCTGC
This sequence comes from Panax notoginseng, assembly GCA_016801055.1. Classification (NCBI taxonomy): domain Eukaryota; kingdom Viridiplantae; phylum Streptophyta; class Magnoliopsida; order Apiales; family Araliaceae; genus Panax; species Panax notoginseng. The sequence goes on along the minus strand of CM029015.1, from coordinate 163,044,082 downwards.
AATTGGATGGACGATTGCGGATATAAAAGGCATTAGCCGGTCATTTTGCATGCACAAGATTCTGATGGAGGGTAATGCAAGCCCATCGGTGGAGCATCAACGTCGACTTAACCCAATCATGAAGGAAGTGGTCAAGAAGGAAATTTTGAAATTATTGGATGTCGGAGTCATATATCCAATTTTCGACAGTCAATGGGCAAGTCCGATTCATTGTGTGCCGAAGAAAGGGGGAATGACAGTAATTTAGAATGAGGATAATGAGTTAATTCCAACAAGGTCAGTAACAGGTTGGAGGGTGTGCATTGATTATAGGAGATTGAATAAGGCAACCCGGAAGGACCATTTCCCCTACCTTTTATCGATCAAATGTTAGACAGGTTAGCGGGACATGAGTTTTACTACTTATTGGATGGATATTCGGGATATAATCAGATTGCTATCGCTCTTGAGGATCAAGAAAAGACAACATTCACTTGCCCCTACGGCACCGTTGCATTCAAGAGGATGTCATTCAGACTATGTAATGCACCGGCAACTTTCCAGCGGTGTATGATGGCTATTTTTTCGGACATAGTGGAGAAAAACGTTGAAGTATTCATGAATGATTTCTCGGTCTATGGAAGCACTTTTGACACTTGCTTAGAGAATCTGGTCATGGTATTGTAGCGTTGTAAGGACACCAACCTCATACTAAATTGGGAAAAATGCCACTTTATGGTTAAAGAGGGCATAATATTGGGACATAAGGTGTCGGCTCAAGGATTGGAGGTGGACAAGGCAAAGTTGGACACGATCAAGAAACTACCTCCACCGAGCTCAGTTAAGGGTATTCGCAGTTTTCTGGGGCATGATGGATTCTACCGGAGGTTCATAAAGGACTTCTCTAAGATTGCAAAACCTCTATGCAGTCTTTTAGAGAAGGATGCAACTTTTAGCTTTACTGCGGAATGCAAATCCGCGTTTGAATTATTGAAGAAGAAGTTAACTACAGCCCCCGTGATAATCGCACCAGACTGGAAAATGGCATTCGAACTCATGTGTGATGCAAGCGACTATGCGGTTGGGGCTGTTTTGGGCCAAAGACGAGACAAGGTGTTTCACGCCATATACTTTGCAAGCAAAACACTAACTAAAACTCAAATGAACTACACTACTACGGAAAAGGAATTGCTTGCAGTAGTATACACGTTCGACAAATTCCGGGCATATTTGATTGGGACTAAGGTAATAGTCTACACAAACCACTCGGCGATTCAGTACTTAATAGCGAAAAAAGACGCTAAGCCACGCCTTATCCGATGGATTCTCTTACTTCAAGAGTTTGATTTAGAAATTAAAGATAGAAAGGGGACGGAGAATCAAGTTGCCGACCATTTATCAAGACTGGTAAATCCGGAGAAAACGAATGAAGATAGAGGCGTGATTAATGAGACATTCCCAGATGAACAGTTATTTGGGGTGCATGCAGAATTTCCGTGGTATGCAGACTTTGCGAATTATGTGGTAAGCAAGATTCTTCCCCCAGATCTCACACGACAACAAAAAAAGAAGTTTCTTCACGACGTCAAGTGGTACATGTGGGATGAGCCATATCTGTTTAAACAATGCACCGATAAGATGATACGACGATGTATTCCATACAGTGAAATCCAAGCCATACTACAAGAATTCCATTCATCGACGTACGGTGGACATTACGGAATTGAACTCGCTGTAGCGAAAGTTCTTCAATCCGAGTTTTATTGGCCTACGTTGTTCAAAGACGCCCACCAATTTGTGAAAACATGTGATAGATGCCAAAGGGTGGGAAACATATCAAAACGGAATGAGATGCCCCTACAAACAATTCTGGAAGTGGAAATCTTTGATGTATGGGGCATCGATTTCATGGCACCATTTTCGTCGTCTTTGAGCAATCAGTATATTCTGCTCGCTGTGGATTACGTATCTAAATGGGTTGAAGCTGTAGCATTGCCATCTAATGATGCCAAGGTGGTCCTCAAGTTTCTACAGAAAAATATTTTCACGAGGTTTGGCACGCCAAGAGCAATAATTAGTGATGAAGGAAGTCACTTCTGCAATAAGTCGTTTACAGCTCTTTTGGCTAAGTATGGGGTCAATCACAAAGTGGCTACAGCGTATCGCCCTCAAACTAATGGGCAAGCTGAGGTATCGAACAGAGAAGTTAAGAAAATTCTGGAGGAAGTCGTAAATTCGAGTCGAAAAGATTGGTCACTTCGATTGGACGATGCATTATGGGCGTACCGGACTGCATACAAAACACCAATCGGGATGTCACCTTATCAACTCTTGTACGGAAAGGCATGTCACTTACCGGTAGAGCTACAGCACAAGGCTTATTGGGCAATACAGAAATTGAATTTTGATCAAGCCGCAGTGGGAGAAAAGAGGCTACTCCAACTTAATGAGCTCGACGAATTCTGCCTCCAAGCTTACGAGAATGCCAAGCTTTACAAAGAAAAAGTTAAAAAATGGCACGACTAGAAAATTGTGCAACGAACATTCGAGCCGGGTCAAGCAGTCCTCTTGTTCAATTCACGGCTGCGTTTGTTCCCCGGAAAGCTTAAGTCAAGATGGTCTGGACCGTTTACTATAAAACGAGTATTTCCTCATGGCGCCATTGAACTCTACAGTCGCAATCCGCTAGAAATGTTCAAAGTCAATGGTCAACGGATAAAACACTACTGGGGTGGCGAGTCGAATTGGGACGCCGACAACATCATCCTCGCCGATACTCAGTAAAACAGGGAGTAGTCAGGCTGAACGACTTAAAATCAAGCGCTAATTGGGAGGCAACCCAATATTTCTTTATATTTCATATTTCACGTTTAATTTGTTAGGATATAGTTATGAAGTAGTAGTTAGGACTTGTCAATTATTAAGTTTGTTAAAATTCTCTAAAAAATACTAAAAATCTATCAAAACTCCAAGTCATCATTAATTTAACGTATTGCTTGTTTTTGGTTTCAGGAGAAGTCAAACACGACTCAGAGCAACAAGGCCTACGCAATGAAGGGAAATTGAAAAATTTTTCATCTCCAAAATTTTGGACCAAAAATTTTAGCAGGGGACTAGCCCGCCGGGGCGGGCCTGTTTGGCCTAGCACCCCCCGTCGGGGCGGGGGTCCTGATTTCTGGGCAGACAAGTACTTTAAAATCGCACGCCCCAACCACTTTCCCCTCACTTAACAACTATTGCTACTTCAGTTTTCTTTCTCTCCTCACCGTAACCCACGATCCTAACCTACTACCACCACCATTACCACCACCTAAATCATTCTACCCACCTTCTACCCCACATCCTCCACACTATGTCAATCACATTCACCACCTTCTCTACCTTATATCACTCTATATAAACCCTAACTCCTATTTCTAATATACCAATTCTATTACACCCGAATTCTTCAAGCAATTAGGCTACACACACTTAAGGGTAAGTTACATAGCATTAACATCAAGCTTTCATCTTCTCTCTCCTGACAACCCATAGAAATAATCTAGGTTTGGGGGGATCCGAACTAGCTGCGCACGCCAAGTGTTTGACAGATTGACTGAAACAAGTTTTCGGGAGAGGAAGTGGTTATTAGCAAGAGTTCACTGCTAACACGCAATGGCATCTCAACCAACACCCAAATGCCAACGGGGGGCAAGTTCAAGTTCCGCTCCACCGACACGAATTTATGACCGCCAAAAATTCAGAAGTGCCGCCGCCGCCGACCGGTACGATTATATGGTTACCAAGGCTCTTACACCGGAGCGGGGGATGGCTCCCGAGGGGAATGATGGGGAGATGATGCAACAAATTTATCAGCAAGGGTGGTTACAGTTAACGGCGGAGCCCGAACCCGTCGTTGTGAATGTCGTCAAGGAATTCTATGCGAACGCCGAGGACAAGGCACCATTCAAGGCCTTCGTGCGGGGTCACACGGTCCCATTCAGTGCTGATGCAATTAATATATATTATCAGCTGAGGGTTCCCCACCAGTGCCAGTATGCCTATATGCATGATTTTGACCCCGACTTTGAGGAGGTTATTCAAAACATGACTAAGCCAGGTACTACTTGGATAAAGGGTAGAAAGGGAGGCACAGTGTTTCACAGCAAGGACTTAAGTCGGTATGGAAAAATTTGGTATGCCTTCCTCTGTGCTAAATTACTACCGTCCACGCACACCTCGGATGTGACCAAGGAAAAGGCACTTCTCCTGTATGCCATCGTGCAAGACTTCCTCATCGACATCGGGGCAATTATCAGTTTTTCTATTCGACGATGTCTCCGGGGAAACTTTTTTGGCGGCTTACCACACCCATCTCTCATATATGGGTTGTGTCGTCAAGCTGGAGTGCGTTGGTCCGATGATGAACCTACTCTGATGCCGCTGCAGCTCTTAGATACTCGGATGATAGCGCGGTACTCAGTATGGCCTGGCGGCGAATTGCATCCTAGAGGTCTAGGATTTGTTTTTCCATCAGCTTCGGAGGATGAGGCGGAAGCTGAAGATACTTCGGAGGACGAGGACGAGCAGGATCCGCAGCCTGAGGCATTTTCTAGTACTCAGTTCCTTGAGTTACAGCACCAAATGATTGCACAGCATAGGGTGACACGTCGAGAAATGCGGCGATTGGCGATGCGCCAAGCACACATGTTTGATGCCATGAACGCATCTTTCGCCTCATTGAATACAACACTCCAAAGTTTCAACCCGGTGGCTCAATTTCCATATGAACAACCCGGTCTATTACCTCGATTTCCTCCTAGTGATTCTGATGAGGATGCGCACCAACCACCGCCTCAGACTTAAACAGTTTCAGGGAAGTCCTCGTGCTTTATATTTTTATCCAATGAGGGCATTGTCTTATTTAAGTTTGGGGGAGTTATATTTGTTTAGTTGCATGCATGCTGTTTTATAAATTTTATTTTGCATATTAGTTAGGAGTTTGCATTGTTTTCATATGTTTTAAAAATTTTTTTTTTTTTTTTGCATATGTCCAATGGTGTCGCATTCTACAGGTTATTCTGGCCAATGATGAGATTGTGAACAAGTTAACCAATATAGTACAGATTATTAGAACTGTGATATAATTACTGTTATGAATTGATTCTTGGATTTGTTTGAAACTGTTATAAAAAGGGTAGCACTAATAACATCTTTGTTGACCGGTTAGTTCAAATTGATACATAAAGGGTTTCTAAAGGATAGTGCTAGCGTGAACCAGGAAATGACAAGGATAGGCAGTGAAGGCTGGAATTAGGAAATAACCTAAGTTTGGGGGAATATATGTGGGATATATAAGCTTTGAAAAAAAAATTGTAAAAAAAAAGAGTAATATGTTGAGTCTTGTGGTGGGTTGAGGTGAAGTACTCCCCATAAACACAAGCGTGAGATGGAGTGTAAACGTACTCACCAACCATCTATGAAAAAAAAAGAGATAAGAAAAAACAGGAAAAGTAAAGTAAAAAAAAAAGCCCCGTATGAAAAGAAAAGAAAAGAAATTCAAGAAAAAGGAAGTATAAGGATCCTGCATGTACCCTTGAATTTGGTTAAGTTTAATTTTAGTTGAATCGTGCCTATTTTTGAGATTTTTAAGTTTGCACTGTATAATTCCTTCTAAGAAGTTGTTTATGTATTGAATTTGGGTCAATATCAGTTATCTTAGATGTTGATCACACACGCACGCTATACCAGTGACAATTGTTCAAGAATTGAGAATTAATATGTAAGCATGGATTGGTTTTGATAATTTGTATTGTAAAGTTGCTTGTTTTCTCTGAGGCTGATGGGATAAATTAGTTTATGCGATGTTGTTGGATTTTATTTGATTTTAGGAATTTAGATTGTTATTGCATTTTATTGCATTGCATGTAGTTTGTTTGTGCTCGTGGACTAGCACGGTTTAAGTTTGGGGGATTTTGATAAGTGGATTTTATATACACAAATCGATATTCATTTCAAGTTTAAATTAGTATTTATTTTCATATTTTGTGTTCGTTTTTACTTGTTTCATGTTATTTTATGTGTAGGGTGGTCATGGATGCAATTGGTATGAAAAGGCGGTCTTTTTGGAGCAAAAGTGAAAAAAATTGGAACTTAAGGATTTTTGAAGTCAGTGCACTAGCCCGCCAGGGCGGGCCTGTTTTATACTATACCCCTCGCCGGGGCGGGGGTCCTGTTTCCTGAACTGTCCTGTTCTGTTTCGACTTCTGCTAGGGCGCGGCTTGTGGGCTTGGCTGGTGCGTTTTGGACTCTAATAAAAGGAAAATTCGTCCAGAAGTTAGGAGAGCTGGCTACCACTTAGAAAAACAACAATCCTATAACACAAAGGCAATATTTTCAGCGCGAATTCAAGGAATTGAAGAGCGAGCATTGGAGGAGTAATTTTCAGAGATTGTCACGATAGTTGCAAATCGAGGCTACGTGAAGGGGTTTTTCTATAATTCTTCTTCTCTTCCATTTGTTTGTAATTGGGATGATGTTTTCAACAAATTATTCAGTTTTTAATTCATTCGTTATGAACTAATTTATTTATTAGACTTGTGATGGATCTTTGAGCATAATGATGATTCTATAACTTTGATTTCTAATTCAATAAGATATTTTCAGTTTATCTATGTTAATTTGTGCGTGAATTTATGAATTGCCTAATCAACAGTTCTTTGTGGATTTGAAAGGAATCGAGAGAGGAGATTCGAATCTAGACCTAGTTAATATAGCATGTGTCATAAATTATGTCGATAGCATATTTGTGATTATTGTTAAGGTAGAGATACGCTTGACATCTCATGTAATCGTATAGAGAGCTTAAGCTTCAACCTTTTTGATTGCAGTTTACATAGAGATATAGTGAGTTGGTTAAATTAGGTGTTTAACGAATTTCTATCTTAATTGTGGATTGATGTTAATATGGTATTAGTGCATCGAGAGGTGGCTCTTACTACGTTCGTGTTCTTGATTAATAAACTGGAATATTGAGTTGAGTTGGAATAAAGGTTTGAAAATCAGAGTGAGGCTTAGGGTGAAATCATAAGTCTAATTCTCCATTAATTGTATGAAAAATTCCGGATTTCGTTATTGGTGATTGTTTTTGTGATAATTTAATTATTCATTAATTTAGTTGCTTTTAATTAGTTACTTTGAAAACCATTGAATTGATTAGTTTAATAAAATTAGGGTTAATATAAAATTGATAATTGTGAAGTTAAGATTCTTGGTATTTTGTCCTCGTGGGAACGATATTTTATTCATTACTATATTACTTGTTGACCACGTGCACTTGCGTGTTTTATGCGTATTGATTTTACCCAACAACACTCCAGGGCTCATCACCATGAGACATCTCTTGGAGTTTGCCATGATAAACAACTTTAGCATCAAATGAATATAAATTTCTTGGGTTAAGTCGAGCATCCTCTTGAATCTATCTATATAGATTTTATCCCCAATTAAGATACTCTTCCCAAATTATTCATGGAGGAATATTTAGATAATTTTATCTTTACTGATTGTAGCATTAGTATGTCATTCCTTATCCGTAGTATATCAACATATAATACCAGAAATATCACGACGCTCCCACTGACCCTTTTGTACACACTAGGCTCATTCTTGTTTTTGATAAAATCAAACTCTTTTGATTGTCTCATCAAAACGAATGTTTCATATTTGAGAAGCTTGCTTAAATCCATTTCTCCGAGTGTCTACAACTCTTACCTCATCGTATGTAACTAGATCATCATCTTCTATGATGCGTACCTCATCATCATCATCTATGATGAATTCATACCTCCCAGGTATCTTCGGTACTATTCAAGATTTACGATTCGGTTGTGGTACAATATGTCTATCTACAGGTTCCTCTTGTTTGACTTATAGTGATTTGTGGTTCTTGAACTCTTCAAGATCTATTATCCTCCCACTAGCTCCTTCATTGATAAACATCTTTATCTTAGAAGGTAGTGTGTTTCGTAACAAACACCTTTTGCTAAGTAGGATTATAGAACATATACTCTAAACTTACTTTAGGATATCCCACAAATCTGTACTTGTCAAATCTTGTCCCAAGCTTATCCTTTGAAACCTTTTTACATAAGTTGGACAACCCCTTATTTTAACATACTTAAGATTAGGAATCCTCCCTGTCCATAACTTTTATGGAGTCTTGGGGCCGAATTTTGATGTTACCGTTTCGTAGATATGTAGCCATTTTTAGGGCATGACTCTAGAAGGAAACTGAAATATTGGTAAAATCATTATGGACAGCACTATGTCCAACAAGGTACGATTTTTTCTTTCAGACACATCAATCAATTATTGCGTATCTGGAGGTGTCCATTGTGAGAAAACCATTTGAGATGATCTAGAAACTTATTGCACAAGTATTTACTCTTTGATCAGATCAAAGAATCCTAATACTTATCTAATTTGTTTCACTTCTGAATTCTTTGAACCTTTCAAATAATTCACACTTGTATTTCAGCAAATACACACATTCAACTCTTTGAATGATCATCTCCTTTTCTTATACTAGTTTGTTCAATTTGTAAAATAATTTTTCACGTAAGTCAAGTATACAAAATTCATTAAGTAATATTCCAGTTCTATAAAAATATTATTATTATAAATAGAACAACAATTGTTTTTAAATATAATACCAAAGATTTCATTGTCTAACAATAAAATGAAAATAATGTTTCTAAAAAGAACTGGAATACAATAACAACTTATTGACTTAATAGATTTACCCGTAGGCATTGTTAAACTATAAGTTTCTATGGCTAATGTAGCAACTTTTGCTTCATTTTTCACATATAGGATTACTTATATTTGTTTAGCTTTCTAGTTCTGCTTGGTCACTTCATAAATTTATATTTATGATAACCAAAGTCGGTATCTAATACCCAAGTAGAACCTTGACTTAAAGAAAAATTTAATTTAAATCATGAATAAATTTGTATTTGTAACCGAAACTTCACTAAGCTTCTTTGGTTAGCCTCTGCAGGATGCTTCTCACAGTTTCTTTCCAGTGTCCAGGCTTATTGCAGTGGAAGCAAACTCCTTTGCTATCCGTATCAGTTTTGTTCTTATTATCTTTTGTTTTTGCCTTTCTATTTACCTTCTTTGAATCGTTCTTCTTTTCAGAAAATCCTTTGGCCCCTACCAGTAAGACATGGTCTTTCTTGGTTGGAAAGTGACTCTCAACATTTTTCAACATGTTAAGAAAATCAACGAGATTGATATTTAGCTTGTTCATATGAAAAATTCACAACAATTGTGAAAAGAGTCCGGGAGTGAGTGCAAGATCAAATCTTGGCTCAACTCTCCATCCATGTTAAAACCTGTTATCCTTATTGTTCAATCAAATTGATCATGTTAAGGACTTTTATCTGTACTATAGTGTTATTGGTCATTCTAGATCGAAAGAGCTCCTTAGATATCAGATATCTATCTATCCTACTTTCCTTACCATCAACTACTTGATATGAAGGAATATAGTAGGAGCATCCATAGTTTCATGCTGACGCTGAAGAACGTTACTCATGGATGCGAGAATGATGCATTGAGCCAACTGTGTATCATCTTGTCACTTTCTAAAAGTAGCAATCTCTTCCTCAGAGGCATTGTCTGCAACCATTGCAGGGATAGGTGTATTAAGGACATAAGATAGCTTTTCAGCCGTGAGAACTATTCTCAATTTTCTTAACCAATCCGTTTAATTCGGTCCGGTTAATTTAGCATCTAATATGCTATGCAGTGATACTAATTTTAGACATTTGTAAAATTCTGTAAATGAATTTATAATTAACAACATTTTAACATACATTCTTTTATTAATTACCAAAATAAATTAGGTCTTATTTTAAATTGGTATCTCCCACTATTTTCTTCAAACTATATTACCCTCAATATATATAGTTCAGCAATATCTAATTAAAGATATGCTAGTGAGAATAAGGATCCCATTTTAAATGTATATAGCCTTGTGTGTACACAACAAACTATATATAAATAAATAGGTAGACAACTCTTGTCAATTACATCAACTATGCAACTCCTTGTATTTGCCTCTTAAATCATAATGGTCAAGTGTGTGCACATCCGAACTAAAATAATTTAAGTAAAGTCAAATCTAGCATTTCTATATAAGTGAAGAGAAAACTACAGCCCTTGTATGTGCACAACAAAGCAGTAATGTTCAATTCCTTATAAACATCATATGTAATAAGAATAACATCTTAAATATTTAATACTTGCCTTGTGTGTGCACAACAAACTCATATTAAATATTCAATACTCTATTGTTTCTATCATGCTAGAAGGCGACGTTCGATATTCCAAATATCTTTGAACGCTTAGGACTTAATATAAAAAAAATTGAGGGATTTGTTATTAATTTGTCTCATCTTGTTTAGCGCGCATGCGCGCACACACACACACACACACACACACACACACACACACACACACACACACACACACACACACACACACACACACACACACATATATATATATATATATATATATATATATATATATATATATATATATAAAATACGCGTCATATTAATGAACATGCGAAGCATGTTTGCATAGTATATATATAGTATCAACATGCATTTATAGAATACTATATTCTACCCGGATTGATTATGGACTTTTATTCTAGTTTGGTTCACTAGAGCCACCAGGTGAACCAAAAGGTCAAACCCTAGGGGTGCAAGAATTAATATTTAAATATAACTATTACATTTAAACCCGAGCTCCATTACAAATGGGTCTTCAAGCGCTCCTTGCTCCTTGATCTCCAATTCTTTAAAATTAATTTTAACTATTCCTATTACAAAACTATTTAAAATAAATAGAAACTTTGATCACCAGTCAAGGGGAAGTACATAGGAGGGAGATAGAATTTATATTAAGAAAAATTAGAGAAGACGAGGTACGCAGACCCCATTTAATAAAACTCATACATTCATGCATCCAACTAAAATAAAATCCAATCACATTGGTCAATAGTCCATAATCAATCTCATTTATTATCATACACATCACCATATGCATCAATAAATAACATTCATCTCATGAATAATAAACATTCAATATATATATTGATATCATTTAATGGACAAATTTAGTTAGCATAAAATCTAATTTTTGAATCAAAATACCTTTATTTTAATCCAAATTTAAATTAAAATAAGCCACTTTTATTTTAATTTATCTTATTTTGAATAAAATAAACTATTTTATTTTAATCAAAATTTTTAATTAAAATAAACTCCTTTATTTTAATTAATTATGGAATCCAATTCCAAATAATTTTTTTTTATTAAGGAAATACAAATTCTCTTTCCTATTCACAAATTAACTCCTTTATTATGAATAATATGAAATCTTATTCCATATCTAAATAAACTCTTTTATTTAAGAAAATTAGGATTCTCTTTCCTATTCACAAATAAACTCTTTTATTTTGAATAATATGAAATCTTATTTCATATCTAAATAAACTCCTTTATTTAAGGAAACATGGAATCCAATTTTAACTCCAATTAGTTATCATGGAATCCAATTCCAACTCTAATTAGTTAGTATGAAATTTAATTTTAAAATTAAAATAAACCTTTTTATTTTAAGATTAAAATAAATTTTTTATTTTAAGATTAAAATAAATTTTTTATTTTAATTATAAAATTATTATATATATAAATATATATTACGTTAATATATATTATATATATAATCGCCTCCTGCTTTCTTCTGTTAACTAGTAATCATCAAAATCATGCATCCTGCTACCAAGTATGAAATTCATATTATACTAGAAACTTGAGATTCACGTGGCAAGTTCATATATTATATTATATCATATATAATATAACTATATAACTTAACAAATAGAATCATACTGCTGTGGGAACTATATAAAACCGTGAATCATGTGGATGACTTTTCAACAGGATTGCGGAAAAAGGATTTTGGGGAAAAAAAATTCGGCTCTATTTTTTTTTAAAATAAATAAATTTTATACAATAAAATTATGCCCAAATAAATTGTTCTAAACATATATCGATATACATATCAAATTATAACAATTAATAATTCGCATAAAGGTTTGGCTCTGATGCCACTGTTAGGTTTGTAATATTCATGAACGTAATCAAATTGCATAAAATAAGCGGAAACGTGTAAACATTGAGTTTTAAAATTTTACAAACCATATACCCGGATCATCCTTTATGCACAATTATTAATTAAACGAAAAGATAAAGAATAAGAATCATACCCTTGAAGATTCAAGCTTCCTCAGGTACAAGTTCACCTCCAAATCCTTTCGTGTTTAACTTAAATCCACCGGGTTTGGTTCCTTCCTTTGATCAACATTAGCCACCCAAGTGTTTGGTCTCTAGAGGTGATCCACCAAGGAAGAACAAAAATTCAAGAAGGGTATTTGGCAAAACCCTAGTTTTTCTATCTCTCATAGAAAAAGAACGTACTGTCCAACTATTGGAATTACGTATGTTGTTAAAAGGTCAACAACCACTCCACCCATAATAAGACTCCTCTTATTTATAGATGTAGGCAACCCTCCTTAACAATTAAGGAATTGAGTTTTATTTTAATTAATTAAATTCCTTTAATTAATTAGGCTCCTAATCTTATTAGGAATAATTAATTAAACTTTTAATTAATTAGCCTCCTAATCTTATTAGGAATAAATGAGAGTACTTTTATTAATTAATTCCCAAACTCCTTTAGGAATTAAATAATAATAATAGTAATAATAATAATACGACTCCTCTTATTAATTTATATTTAATATTTCTAAAATATTAAATAATAAATATTAAGCTATTTAATTTATTCTATCAACATAGATTAAATTAAATATACTTAAATTATTATTATAATTATGCCATTAACTTCTTAAATAATTATTCTTCCTTTTATGGTGTGACCCTTTAGGTTCTTTATATTAAACCGGTTGTGAATAAAGCAATTAGAATAATTTTAATCTTATTTAAATAAATAAATTAAAATATTAATTTATTTAAATAAATAATATTTATTCTACAATAGGGATAAGCCTCCCTAGCGATTAACGACTTTTCAGATAATATAGATTTCAACATTAATCATAAAAGAACCTTTGAGTAAATAGTTACCATACAATTCAATCCTTCCACCATACAATGTCTTAATTAAATATAAGACATGGAATTACTGTCAAGTCTTATTTTATTTAATTACATGTATTTCGATCCTTAAATGCACAACTCCAAATAATGCAAATTAGAAACTCCTTTATAATTTTATTCTGCCTTGGCCAAGGACTACTGAGTTGTCATTTATCGAATCACACAGGACATTTCTCTTCTTTTACTAGAAGTGGTAGATTATTTATTGATCATACATTATCTCCATGTACAACTTATTATACCCAAGCATACCCTTTGATATACCCTAAGGGTCTTAAGGAATAAGTCAAAGTATAACTCATCATACACAAGGTACTATGATGATTTCAAGTCCAAGGATCACTTGTACTACTATCACTACAGGAATTCCTATTGACAGGCAAGTAAAACTCCATTAGGTATTCCTTAGCGAGTCACGTTCAGTGAACTTATTCTCTAATAAGCACCTACATACTTGCTTTAGTGTCTCCACACAAATGATCATGAGATCAATCATCCTCATCCAATGAGCAAGCAACGTATGTACCAATCTATCCGGATTCACTAAACCCCAATTTAGTAATCCAATGATTGGGAACTATTTTAGTTTTAAGCTTTCTAAGAATTTAGATCTCATTAGAATGATCATCATCATTATTCTAAAAGCATTGCTTAAAACTATGGGTTTATCACATATTATAAAACAGTATCATGTTAATAATTAAAAGCTTTTAATAAATTAATACTTTTTATTAAAAAATGAATAAGATTGTTACAAAGTATATGCTTTATCATCAAACATGATTGACTTGTGTGCATACTACTTTCATTTGGGTGGATTCAACTTCAAGTTGTACTTACGAAACCTATTGAAGAGCTTTCTGAAATGGTCTAGGTGGTCTTCCTCCCTTCGGGACTTGACAATGATGTCATCCACATAGATCTCTATCTCTTTTTGCATTAAATTATGGAAAAGATCCATCCTGGCTTACTGGTAGGTAGCTCTGGCATTGATGAGGCCGAATGACAACCGTCTGTAGCAAAAGGTTCCCCAAGGAGTGATGAATACTATTTTCTCATGATCCTCTTCAGTAACCATGATTTGATGGTACCTCACAAAGCAATCAGCAAAGGAGTATATGTCGTATTGAGCTGTATTATCAATGAGTATGTGGATGAATGGCACGGGAAAGCTATCTTTGAGGTAAGCTTTATTCATATCCCTGTAGTCCACACAAACTCGCACCTTCCCTCCCGGTTTGGGCACGAGGACTATGTTGGATAGCCATTCAGGGTATGTTGACACCATGATGATGCCTGCTTGAAATTATTTCACAATTTCTTCTTTAACTTTTAAACTCTACTCAAGTTTTAATCGCCTGAGCTTCTGCCTGACTGACTTGAATCCCTCTTTGATGGGGAGGCGATGAATAACAATGTAAGTGGACAAACTGACCATGCTTCATGAGACCATACAAACACATCCTGGAATTGGGTCAATAGAGTAACCATGTCATTCCTTTGGTTTGGAGTGAGGTCCGTACCAATTTGGATTTGTTTGGGGTTTTCTAAGGTTCTGAGGTTAAAAGAGGTGGTTTGATCAAGTTTTGGCTTGGGTTTGTCTTCAACCCATTCTTTGATCCCCTGTAGTATCTCATAGTCCTCTTGTATTTTCATCAAGTCTGAGTCCAACTTTACATCAAAGTTATAGTCCTTGTGGAGAAAAGGCACCTCATCAGCAAATATAGGCACATCTAACTTTAGAGTCCTGAAATAAAAATGCTTTCACTTAATATATGAAAATGTTCAATCATATACAGTGTTAGCATGTAATGACAAAATTATTGCTAATACTGTACAGAAAAAGTAAGCAATTATTGTTATCTACAGGGCAGAGGGAGTTTTTACCCTTTTTACCCTCGTCGACAAATGCAAGGAGTGCTGCTCCAATTGTCAAGGGTGAAGTCCTGGTCAACGACTGTGATGAAGAGGCTGTTGTCGTCCTCCTTCTCCCGAATGATAACCATGATATCTGGACAATCATCGTCTGGGGTGACTCTATTTATACTGTTTGTGTGGACTATGATGTGTATGTTTGATAAGCACCTTGCAATGTCCTGCTTACGCCTTCGGTCCATTTCCTCCGCCTCCAGATCTAGTATCAAGACTTCTTTTCCTTTGACCGGTATCGGCTTAGAAAATAACATAGTCATCACATGGGTAGGAACCCTTACTGAAGTTTGTATAGATTCAGCTCCTATAGGTTGTGGAAATCGCCGTATGGCTGAAGATGAAGGAACCTATTTGTGTTTGTGAGGACACCAGTGAGTAGAGCTAGAAAAATAGCCTAGTCCGGCTGTCCCTGTTTGACTAGGAACTTGAATTGGGTGCTTAATGCCCTGATGGTATTTTCCCAACCCTTGTCCAGGTTGATAACCCAAAGAAATCATTTCTTGACTTGCCAACATTACCTCGACAGAAATTCTGGGTATAAGAGGTGGCGCCCCAATAGGGTGGTAGTGAGTGTTGCTCACCTCCAGGGCATGGAAGCTGACAAGCTCAACTTCTGAATTAAAACTGATGAGTGGGATGTCACCTTGTTCAGGACATTCTGGCTCAGCATTAACAGTGACTAGGCTGTTGTTAATGATGTATTTGAGTTGCTGATGAAGGGTGGACGGGACGGCTCCAGCCATATGAATCCACGGTCTCCCTAAGAGTAGGTTGTATCCTATAGCTATTTTGAGCACATGAAAGGATACACAGAATGTATGTGGACCAATCTCCACAGGTAGTTCAATCTCTCTGACAGCATTTCGTCAAGATCCATCGAAAGCTTTGATAACCGTATGGCTTCTTCGAATTCTGTTGAGATTGATACTCATCTTCTCCAAGGTGGCATAAGGACAGATATTCAAGGAGAACCCTCCATCTATCAATACTCTTGCAACCACGTATCCGGAGGACATAATCGCTATATGCAACAGCTTGCAATGACCAGTCCCTTCGGGAGGTATGTCATCATTAGTGAATGATATCACATTGTTGTTAAAAATGTGATCAACCAGGTGATGGAATTTTTTGACATCCACTGATTTTGGTAAATAAGCTTCTTCTAAAACTCTTAGTAAGACCTTCCGGTGATCCTTTGAGGAGAATACAAAGTCCAGTATGGAAACCTGTTGTGGAGCTTCTTTCAAGCTTAAAACTACCTTGGCTTCATTATATCCCATAGTACGGAGGAATTTTTCAATCTTCTCCATGGGAACTTTCCCCTTTGATGATTTGATGGCGGGTTTCATCACCCGTTGTGGAAGATACAGTGGATTTTCTTTGACACTGCAGCAGTTGTGTGGGATGTGGACCCTTCAACCTCTCCATAATTCTATTGAACTCTTTGTAGGCTGACAACATGATATTGTGGTCTGAATGGTAAGATGAATGGTTATGGCGAAACCACATTCAAAGGATTTTCAACACCTTTGAGTTGAATAGGTTGAATTGTATGTGAGGGGGTAGCTGAATCTGTCTCAGAAGATATGACTGCTACGACTTCCTTCCACTTTATAGGAAATATGTCCCCACTCTCCAGTAATACAGTGTCATTGTCTACCATTTGCAGGACACCGCTGTCAATTAGATTCTGAATAAGGTGGCGGAGTGCCCAGCATTCTTCAATGATGTGACCGCGAGAATGAGAGTGGTATTGGTACACTCCATTAAAATCAAACCGTATTGAATGCGGGCTGATTGGAGGTAACAGAGCTATGATTCTTCCTTCATTGATCAACATCTACAATATCTCTTCCATCGGTTGTCCTAAATAGGTAAACTCCCTTTTGTTGGCTAAGTCCCGACGGGCTTTGGCATTTGCTCATTTTGCAATTTTATCCTCCAGAGTTTCATTTTTTGGAGTACGCGGTGGAGTGTTTGTAACAAGAGGAAGGACGCTAGCATGCTCCTAGCTGAATAATTGATGTGTGACTTGGTGTTGATGGACCACCAGTTCTACCAATTGATTAACTTACTCGCACAGAGCCTTTATTTTCCATTCCATCATAAACTGGAACTGTGTATGAACCCACTTGTCAGCACTATCCTTGCTAGTTTGGGAAGATCCACCAATGGAGTGGGAAGTCTGTCCACTACTCCAATTAATCATGTTAACCTCCTCTTCTTTGTGTTGAGGAAGAGGGTTGTCTTGCACATGGGGTTGGTCGGGTTTAGTTACCACGATCTCACCATTGTCAATTAAATCCTGGATTTTATGCTTCAAGGCCCAGCAATCCTGAGTGTCATGGCCTGGAGCTCCAACATGATAAGCACATTTTTGGCTAGCATTTAAACCCTTCCCACTAGGGTTGGCTGGTGGAAGAAGATGGGTAATTTTCTTCTAAGTTATCAAAAGATTGAGAATGTTCTCGAGCGAGTTCCCTAAGGGTGTGAACACTCGAGTGCGTCTGACTTCTCCACCTTTTGGCAATGAAGGGTTTGAAGACTGAGCTGGAAAAGGGGAGTAGTTTCTCCTCTGAATAGGCAGGTTTTGACTGCCTTTTTGCCCTTGTAGTATTAAGAAAACATCTTGCTCTTTCTTCTTATGGACTCTCCAGGGGTTGTTTCCATAACTTCTAGACTGGATGTGCTCAGCTACAGTTTTGAGAGCGGCAAGGTCTTAAATCTTTCTTGACTTCAATCTCGTCTCGACCATTTCTCCATATTTGATCATTTCAGAGAATGGTTTGCCAATGCCAGCTAAAACTCTCTCATAGAAGGGAGCCTCTAGAATGTCTATGAAGGTCATCACCATCTCAGACTCAGTCATAGAGGGAATAACTTGAGCAGCCAGACGTCTCCATCTTTGGGCATACTCTCTAAAAGACTCACTAGCTTATTTCTTGACCTTGGTAATTTGGTACCAGTCAGGAGCCATTTGAGTTTGGAAACTGTATTGACTGAGAAAAGCATGAGCTAGCTTCTCCCAGCTATGAATTTTTGAGTTGTCCAATCTGGTATACCATGATCTAGCTTCACCAGTCAGACTCTTCTAAAACAGCTGCATTCTGAGCTTTTCATCCTCGGCGTAAGATTCGAGCTCTCCAATGAATACTTTCAAATGTGTGTAAGGATCTCCCAATCCATCATACTTTTCAAAATCGGGAGTCTTGAATTTCTCTAGATAATGAACCCCAGGGAATATACAAAGGTTTGTATATAAAACACTCCTATGTGTTCCAATTCCTTTGATAGACCGAATGGTCTCTTCCATTTGTAGGACCTTTTTCCTGATATCACTAGTGTGTGGATCTTCTTTGAGATAGGTGGTTTCAGGGGTTTTATTGGTTTTGTCCAATTGAGATTCAGGTACAGGAATTTCTTTGTCTGGTCCTTGAGTTCCTCCATGTGCAGAGGATTTTGTAAGTATGGGTATTATTGGACCCTGAGTGGACTTGTGTAGTTCTTTAAGCAGAACAACCAACTCTATAATTTGGTTGCTTAGTCCTTCGAACTTCTTACGAGAGACACGGGTAGGACTAGACTGGCCAGATGAAGCCATACTTGGCTGTAGGCTTGTTGCCTTTTTGGATTTTGAACGGGTTACTGGACCAGTTATATCCCTACAAAAAGACTTATGTAGTTTAGTCTTAGTGAATGCATGTACACATTTTCCTTATATTTTCCTTTACATTGAGACTGACATAGAAATGAAATTACAAGTAATTGAATTTACAAGTAATTAAAATGGGAAAGTATAAAGAGACTTTCCTCCGCGTTTGGTTTATCAGAGGTTGACCTATCTTAGGCTACTCTCACAACTTTTTGGCATGAAGGTTCCCAAATCATCGCAATTTACTTGACGGGAAGTTAATCCGGTCTTTTAACTGAAGCGAATTTAGGTGGTGCCTTTCCTGAGCCTCGTTGGAATTAGTCTTCGTACGAGTCCAATAATCAAACACCGATAGGATAGCCTCCTGGAGGAGGAACCACACAACATACATTCACATACAATGTGTCTCACCGTATGGAAATGATGACATGTGCGAAGCACTAATATCACAAGCAGATATGGTGCGAAACACTAAGTTCAATAAGTAAATGCATTCATGCACATTCATTCAAATATAAATGCAACATCCGCACACAAGCAGATAACAGTTTTGAAAAGTTTGTAATAGCGGCTTAAGCCCTCTTACTGGATGCCCCCAGCAGAGTCTCCACCTGTCAACGTCAGGATTTTTATTTGTCCCTTTCCTGTTCTTGTCTTTTGGTGTTCTCATGTTAGGTGAGATTTGTTTAAAAAAACAAGTTGTGAAAAGGTCTGACATGTATATGTCGACGATTGGACTGTAAGAGTCGCCAGTTGGTATTTTTAAATGGTTGCACCAACTCAACCGAGAAAAGGTTTGCACATTGACCTAGTGATGTGACACTATTTAACTGGTCTGTGAAACCGAGATTCGTTAGGATCCAGGGGCTTGATTATGTGGGGGGGGGGGAGGTGTTAGGCACCCACCGACATCCGTGTTACCACGGTGACCGCCACTTTTCAATTTAAACCATTATCTGAATGTGTGTGTGTAGATCAATGTGCAATTATGTGGAAGTAGTGCTATGCCTTGTTTGCACCTATATATAAAGGGTTTGAATTTTGTATAAAAGTTCAGTTTTAACAAGATATAACAATGAGGTTTTATAAAAGAGATTTTTTCAAGTACTCAATAGTAATTGATGCCTTTGATACTTCCATTTTATTATGTGTTCAGGTTGATTGCTTTTATTTTTGAGATGCGAAACATCTTAGAGAAAATAAGATAAAAAGCAGTGCCGAATTCCTTGTGGGCATGAGAGCCGTCTAAGGAAATTCAAACACCGTGAATAATTTACAAGCCATGTACAGCTGAAAATGTCCAATATGGGAACCGAATCTAGATTCAGTATACTGAATCTGTGATCACATGATTCCTAGGCTCACATGATGTAGCAATTTGTATGAAAGCTATAAACAGTTATATATATGTAAAAGCTGTAAATATATATATATATATATATATATATATATATATATATATATGAACGATCAACTGCCTCGAAGTAGACTCCAGGCGGGACGAAATATAAATGAAAGCAATAAATGGCCACGAAGTAAACTCCAGGCCAGACATGAATGTAAATATATATATATATATATATATAAATAAATAAATAAATAAATAAATAAATAAATAAATAAATAAATAAAAGTAATAAACCACTGATCGACGGCCCGACCATACACACACACGCGACTCTCAATGTGAATAATAATGTGTGTAAGAAGTGTGAAAAAGGCTTTAAGTAATGTAAGAAGGCTTACAGTGGACTGCCAAAGAAGACTTCAATAGCTTTAAATGGATGAACACTCAGTTCCCACCGGTAAAAAGTAGTCAAATATAAGCTCACAAGTGTTTGAAATGAGGAAGCACTCAATTTATAGTGTGTGCAGAGCAAATTGGACAAGGCTTCCTCGCCTTTTCCTTCTTCAAAATGGCCACCCCAAGCCCTCTATTTATAGACGGGGGAGCCGCAGGTGTACCTGCGACAGCTGCAGATGTACTTGCGGCTGCCCGGGGTACCCTGGGCTTCTCGGGCCCCACCGTCTCAAAGTACGTGCACTCGTGTATCATGTTATTTGCTCGAACCTTTAAAACTTCAATCCGGGCATCCGATCGAGGTGTATAAGACCTTTTACGGAATGCTGTTGTCGAGAAATACATAAGGACATGGGATAAGAGGTTATATAAAGTCTGGAAGATGGGTCCATGCCCATATCTTCAGGCTTCAAATTATATCCGATGTGCTGTCTTGTGTATTAGTTACTCGAGATTGGAGCTATGGTTCTTGTAGGATACTTCTGTGTAGCATTTATGTTGAAATGTTAAGACAACGTGAATGTGGGATTGAGGTGGCAAAATGACGATTTTGCCACTCACCGGGGTTATCTCCGATTCTGGGCTGATTTAGCTGTCGTTGCTCAAGGTTATCTCTGAGATTGGGCTGCTGCAAGTGCTGAATATCCTCAGGGTTGTCTTTGAGGTGTGCCTGTCCTCCCAGGGTTATCTCCGAGTTTGGAATTGAGTGCCTCGGGGCTATCACCGAATGTTAAAGCTGATTGTAGGGTTTGAAAAAAGCTGGGGTTATCTCTGGAACTACAACTGCATGCCTTGGGGTTGTCTCCGAGGTTTAAACTGTATCTCCCAGGGTTATCTCCGGGATTGGAATTGAATATCTCGGGGTTGTCTCTGAGAGATGGAACTGAGGTTGTCTCAAGAACTGGAACTGCATTCCTCGGGGTTGTCTCCGAGGTTGGAACTGAAACTCCCGAGGTTATCTCCGGGATTAGAACTGAATTTCTCGGGGTTGTCTTCAAGATGGTAAAGACTGAGTATCTCGGGGTTGTCTCCGGGACTGTGCTGCTTTGACTTCCAGGGTTATCTCTGGAAGGGGATTTTGCCCACCTACAAGGGTAGTAACAGGAATGCAAAATTTTGAAGTGTCTACAACTACTATACTGATAATAATCTTATACCACATCCATTTACTTTATATCTTATAAAATTATGAATATAGATGTTAGTATAAAACATTACACGTTTTACAAAATCTGATGATTGAATCTAATGTTTCATTCACAATGATTGCAACAAACACACACACACGTGTGTGTGTGTGTGTGTATATATATATATATATATGTGTGTGTGTGTGTGTGTGTGTGTGTGTGTGTATGTGTGTGTGTAACTTACTTGTATCAGAAATTAGATATCAATTCATTGTTCCTTCATCTCATACAAAATACAATCCAATCTACTTTTTCTTCCTCCGAAACAGCACCGTTTTCTTTTTTTTATTCTTTTTTTTCTCCAGTTTTCCTAAGAATCATCGAGAGGAGGGTTAAGTTTTGGTTATTTATTTATTAATATGTTTTATTAGTTCTCTTAATTTTAATAGGATTTAAAATTATGCAATATAAATTAGACTCAATTAGTTTAAAGGCCCAAATTAATAAAATCCCTTGCTTATTATTTTTCACACAAATTAAAAATAATTTGACCTAAATATAAGAAAATCCTAATTAAAATGTTTAAAATATAATTTAAATACCATTTATTTATTTATTTTATTTTCTTTATTTTTTTTTTGGGTATTACAACTTTATATATTACTTTTGTTTTATTTGTTTCAGTGGCTTTTTTTAATGGCTCTTGTGCAGCAACTTTAGCTCTTTGTTTTCTTTCTTTATATATTGGCAATGGTATATGTCTTCCATTCATTGAAATTTTGCGACAAATAGAGATTTTTTCTGTATAAAATTTTTTCATGGTGAACATTTTGAGTAACTTAAACTGTATATGGGTGGTAGTATCCCATATTTCAATCTTAGAGCTAGAAGACATAATGAATGAAATTGGGTAATAGAGGGGCCACCTACACTTTCAATACAAATTAACATATACAGACATGGAAAAATGGTAATGGGAGATAGATTCGGATGATGATTTGATGACAATGTGTGTGCTATTGCCTCCAAGGAGGCAAGTAGAAATTTATGTGAAACACTTGAAACTTGTTTGAGCTATTGGTTTGGCCTCTAAGAAGAAAAAGGATAAAGGCATTATTGTAGTTAATGTTGAAGACAATGGTAGAAAAAAATGGTGAAATTAGTAGTGATGTGAGTTATAGAGACAGTAGTGAATATGGTGGCTATTCTGAGGATGAGGATTATGATAAAGATGAAAATTTCATTAATGAAGATGAGATTGCTATGATGAATAAAATCATGGAAGGTTATTATGGCGAGATGAGAGGTAAGGTGTAATATCCCGAGTGTTTATGATAACGATCCTTAGAAAAGGAAATGAATGGGTTAAAGAATATATAATACTCAAAATATAATTGAGTTCAAGTGAAAGTTATGAAATAAAACCTAGAATTTGTTGAAGAAATGAATATAGTAGGAAATATAAAACCTATATTAAGGTAATGTGTTGAAGATATTTAACGATAAATTTTGAAAAGAGATTTGGTGAAAACCTAGTAAGGGAGGTTTCTTTGATTTTGAGGACGGAATCCTTATAAGGAGGGAATGATGTGATAACCCGAATTTTCATAAGTAATTAAAATAAGAATTTAATAATTAAAATTCTTATTATGAGGTGTATATATTTTGAATTATGTGATTTGGTGTGAAGAGAATTATGTATTAATATGTTGGAGAATGTGAGATTTAATAGTTAATTAAACTATTAAAGAAATTAAATAATATTAGTTATTTTAATTAAGTTAAAATTATGTTATGAGATAATATAATTTTAATTGTTATGCCTTGTGGGCAATGGAAATTATTATGAGTTAAGTTTCATAAATAGTGTGAATAATTCATTTAATTAAAATAGTGAATTAATACAAGTATAATTGATTTAATAAAGTAAGAAGGTAATATATTACATGAAAATGTAAATGTTAGTATAATACGAGTAAAATATTTATTAAGTACATTAAATACTTTAGTTGGAAACTTTATGGAATAAAATGAATATTTATGGTATTAAATAAATATTTGATGAAAATTATTATGGGAAAATTTATTTAAGTGATAAAATAGATGGGATTTATACGTATTTTACTACGCGAGTATAATGATGATATTCTAATTTAATTAAATAATTAAATAATTAAATTAGAGGAGTGAGAATTTGTAAGATAATGTTATGATTATAATGGTTGAATAGAAATTATAATTTTACTGATAAGGTTAATTTTATTTCTTAAGAAATTAAAGGTACATAATCTAGTTTATATTTCTAGTTTATGTGTTCTTGAGTTTCTTTTAAAATTGGGGTTTTGGTTAATGAATTTGTGAATTATGATGTTATATGTTATTAGATTTTATAATTTTATAATGGTTATCTAAAAACGATTTTTTCAGAAATCAAATTCTTGTATTTATGCTAAAGAAAAGGAATTTGGGTTTTGATTGTAATGTGTGTTTTGGTGTACTTTGGGACTAAAGTTGATGATGAGTTCGTGATGGAAACTTTAAATTGATGGATGATTGTTGTTCTCCTCTATAAAACGAAAGCAACACAACTTGAACGGATCGAATTGGTTAAGAAACGAATTCATGATGAATGAATACACTTAACATGTTGAAAATAGGAAAAATTAGTATAAACAAATTAGAATTAATATAAACCAAGTCCCACATAAACTAAATTGAGAACTTTACCCTTTGCTAAACCTATAAATAGAATGGCTTGATCCTTTGTTTCATTCACCAACAATAAGACCTCCAATTTTGAGAAAGGCTTTGTTGTGGGAGGACTTTTTGTAAAGACCTCCTTAGTTAAATTTTCGCGTGGAAGTGCGTATTTAGTTTGTGGAACTCATATTTTCGGGTTTGTTTCTTATTTAATTTTTGGTAATGTTATTATTTTAAATATTGTATTTAGTTTGTTAGTTAAAGTTTAAATTTTGGAAGTTTCGTTAGTTTTGTTAGTAAACTAGTTAGTTTACTATGTTTATTTTGTCTTAGAATTTATTATGTAAATGAGTTCTAATAATTATAATTAGAGATATGGAGCCGAGACCTTAGATGAGTCTGATTATGTTAAATAAGACTTATTTGTAAAGCAAGTTGGGTTGGAATAAGTTGAGGCAAGTTTTGGATGTCAAAACGAGAAGTCCAAAAAACTAGTGGACTGCTGATCCAAAAACAAAAATTCGGGGTTAGCTAGATTATTTAGAAAATTTTGGACTTTTGGTATGTTATAATACACTGAATAAGCTTTCCATAGACTCCAGAACGGACTAATTCCGACTTCGGAGCAAAGAGTTATGACCATTCAAAGTAGTCGCGTCAAAACTAACTAGCCAACTCGGGGTAGTCATCTTGAACTAAGTTTCTGGAATTTTGTGTTTAGAATTTGGAAAAGGTCAAAGAATTAAAGTTGTATTCCCGGAAGATAGCTTCGCGTGGGCTCAAGAATCGCTCAAAAATGTTTTGAAATGGAAAAGTTATGACTGTTTTAGCGAGAGAGGGTAAAGCTGGGAAAGAATGAAAAACAATTTGAACGCCCCTTTTTGAACACTATTTTGGACTGTCAATCTTATCCGAAATGGGTGTCTAATAACTTTTAAAAATAGGTTAATTTGATGTTTAAAGCATATCCAAAGTTGGATGTCATCGGACTTATGAGATATAGACGAAAG
The DNA here is from genome assembly GCA_016801055.1 of Panax notoginseng. Taxonomy (NCBI): domain Eukaryota; kingdom Viridiplantae; phylum Streptophyta; class Magnoliopsida; order Apiales; family Araliaceae; genus Panax; species Panax notoginseng. The sequence goes on along the minus strand of CM029015.1, from coordinate 163,018,637 downwards.
TTTACATTACAGCTACTACGTGTTGCTATGTGACTAATAGTTGATGTGTATGATTATATAATTGTGTAGGGCACGTGAAGTATAGATAACTGTAAGCTGTTAAACTATTATTGGTAAACAACGATCAAGGAAAGTCTTTCAGTTCCTATTTTCTATGTAAATTTGATGATGAACTGTTTGAAATCTTTATACTTGTTATATGAACTACAACATGTATGTTATGTTAGTCCAATGTTTATGAGATATATATCGAGCATATTATTATGTGCTATGTGATGCATGAAAACTGTTAGATTTTGTTGGGCTGTCGAGTTAAACCTTGCAAATAACCACTTTTGCAGGTTAAAGATTTAAGGTAAAGTTATGTGCTACTTGAAAGATATGAGTTAGATGTGATACTTGAAGATTTATACACTTTGGCTGAGTTATTATTATGTGAACCATGTTTAATATTTCGAATAATGTATTATTGTTGAATTGTAATATCGTTTTGCGATGTAAACTCTTGTAGTATTAAAATGATTCTGAGATATTTTGATGTAAAGGTTGAAAGTTTTGGGAATGAGAATAGTTTGTAATAGAAAATTTTAATTATTCCGCAAATTTCAATGGTTGTATTATCGTTTAATGATGTAAAATTAGAGGTTGAATGTATTTTTAACGACCGAAGTCGATAGTTGAATTGCATGAATTTTGGGGTCATTACAATTGGTATCAAAGCTGAAAGGTTAGAAACCTTAGGTAAGAGCACCTTAAGCTATAACCTTAGAGAAGAGATGTGAAGATATTGAAAGAATAAGCTCAAATAGAGTTTGAACAATAAGAGGTAATTTAAGAAATTTATAAAGAAGGGATTAAAACACGCGTAAGAGGATTCAAAGAAGAATCTCGTAGAGTTATAAGAAATATGAATGTGGGGTTACCCAACTCCAATAATAAGGATGTAAGGTGATAGTAAATAGACAATGTCTATAAAAAGAGAATGATAAAGAAGTTAAGAATAGAAAGTTATATCTAAGTATGGTACAATCGCACTCTTTAATAGTTGATGTATGGTACTTGGGCTAAATGATTCTTTCATAGAGCGGAGGTATATACGAACTAGTAACTTGGAACCTAGTTTATTGGTTGTTTATGAGAAACCACTCAGCATACCATATTGAAACTATTAGAGACTCGATGTGTACCAAGTATAAAAAATGGATACGTATGATAAAAATGTGGAACTCGAATGAAATGTTGAGCAATATAAATGAAGTTAAAAATTCTTAAAGGAAGAATTATTATATAAACAAGAAAATTCAAAGAAGAATCTTGAAGAAACATAAAGATAAGAAATGAGAGTTTCCTAACTCCAATAGCCAAGATAACGAATAATGATGAATAGACAAAGTATGTAAGATTAAAAGCAGAAATGAAATCATAAATCATAAAAAAGGAAAGAAAGAGGATCGTAAAACAAAATGATCACTAGTTAAGAAAAGAATTTTAAGGGAGATGATTATAGAATAAGATCACGACGTGATTTGTTTAAGTTATAAAAGGAAGATGGTCTGTAATGTTTGAATAATTATAGTTTGATGCTATGAAGATGATGTACTATGAAATAGTACAAGATAAACTCATGATGGGTTATAGAAAATGTGATACGAGGAATTCGTATCGAGCAAAGGGCAAGTTATAAGCAAGATAGAGTTAGGTGGAATTTTAATTGAGGACTCATGTGGTGGCTGAGTTGTACAAACCTTTGTATAGGCGAGGGTTTTGTGCTTGCACTCAGTTTATCACATGAATAATCATTGAAATGTTGGTGTCGCTCTATCAATGTGTATGTGGTGAAAATGTGATTCTTTTCTCATGTGTATATTTGATAGTTAGAAACTATTAAGATTAGTTAGATATTATTAGGGTTAGGTGCGAGTTCTTAAAACTAATGCATATGGTAAGTTCGTGACTCATAATAATATGGTATGTTTTGAACCCCTCAGTGAATGGACGCCTATGGTCTGACTAGGATAAGTTCTTAAACTCATATTATTGTGGCAAGTTCCTGAACTTTCAATGTGTAGTAAGTTTGATGAATTATATTAGGGGTATAGGAAGATTGTAAGGTGAAATACAAGAATATTTAGTATAAGAGTATTGGTGATGCTAGAAATAAAAAGAATTGGTTAAGTAATGAAGTAATAGAGTAAAGATTGAAGTTGATGGATACCTGGATATTTTAAATCTACTAGCTATGCTAGACTTTCGAAATTTATTGACTTCGTGCTGATGTTTGCACTTATATTTTCTTGAAATATATTTGATCAAATGATGAAACCAATGAGTTTTAAATACAATACCGTTATTTGTATGTCTATGCTAATTGCTTCGGCTAGACAAAAATGATTTGAAATATATCAAAATGTCTTTTTATATCATCAATGCATCATGGAACCTGGTGTAGAGATGATAAAAATGATGGAGTCATCAATGCAGTATTACTTAGTGTTGGATGTGATCTAAGGATCGTCAGCCCACTATGGTATGATGTAGTATAATAAAATCACCAAATGACGGAATCCTCAAACGGACTGTAAATACAGTGTGGTATCATGACGTCATAAAAATATTTTGAGATTTCTTTAAGATATGAGAATATATATATATATATATATATATATATATATATATATATATATATATTTCGATTGATGTCTGAATTGTTGTAGAAATCTATGCTATTTGATTTAGCTGGACGAATATTGAAAAATGTTCATGAAATTCAAGTGTTTCTTAAGAAGTTATGCCAAACCAAATAGTTTTGGTGCGGATTTAGATGTTGAAAAGCTGAGATGAACAACCCTATTATAAGGGAGTTATTTTACGCAATGCGTTTAGATATTTGTGCACAATACATTATACGAAGGGCTGATCCCCCTAAGTACGAGGAGTCCCTATAGTCTTATGACTGTTAAAGTTTAAGCTGAAAGAATACTTATAACTATGGATATATACGCATAGCATTTAGATGTTTGTGCGCAATACATTGTACGAAGGGCTTAACATCCTAAGTACGGGAGTCCCTATAGTCTAATGACTCTTAAGGTTTAAGTTGAAAGAGTACTTATAACCGTGGACGTAGTTCAAGGTCTTGTGACCCCTCAGCATGATTTGGAATCTTTTAAATTCCTGAGTTATTCATACTGCTTCCTAATTATTGAGCATTAATTATGGAAGATTCTTATTATTCTAAAAGGCGAATGTGGTAAGGATGATATTCCTTAGAAAGAAGTAAGTTGTAGAATGCGACACTGAATGATGAATATATTGAATAAGTGAGAAAAGAAATTTTGAAATGAGAAGGAGATGAGTTATCAAAGAATAATGTAAAACTTTTAATCGAAAAGTTAATAATTGTAGAAAGATCTTTGTGAAAAGGGAGTGGTTATAGAACTGAATGAATGAATAAAATATTAACGTAAAATTTATTTTGATAGATTGAATGAATAAAGATTAATATATAAAATTTTGAGGACGAAATTCTTAGAAGAAAGGGTGAATGTAATATCCCGAGTGTTTATGATAACGATCCTTAGAAAAGGAAATGAATGAGTTAAAGAATATATAATACTAAAAATATAATTTAGTTCAAGTTAAAGTTATGAAATAAAACCTAGAATTTGTTGAAGAAATGAATATAGTAGGAAATATAAAACATATATTAAGGTAATGTGTTGAAGATATTCAACGATAAATTTTGAAAAGAGATTTGGTAAAAATCGAGTAAGGGAGGTTTTTTTGATTCGGAGGACGAAATCCTTATAAGGAGGGAAGGATGTGATAACCCGAATTTTCATAAGTTATTAAAATAAGAATTTAATAATTAAAATTCTTATTATGAGGTGTATATATTTTGTATTATGTGATTTAGTGTGAAGAGAATTATATATTCATATGTTGGAGAATGTGAGATTTAATAGTTAATTAAACTATTAAAGAAATTAAATAATATTAGTTAATTTAATTAAGTTAAAATTATGTTATGAGATAATATAATTTTAATTGTTATGCCTTGTGGGCAATGAAAATTATTATGAGTTAAGTTTCATAAATAGTGTGAATAATTCACTTAATTAAAATAGTGAATTAATACAAGTATAATTAATTTAATAAAGTGAGAAGGTAAGATATTGCATGAAAATGTAAATGTTAGTATAATACGAGTAAAATATTTATTAAGTACATTAAATATTTTAGTTGGAAACTTTATGGAATAAAATGAATATTTATGGTATTAAATAAATATTTGATAAAAATTGTTATGGGATAATTTATTTAAGTGTGATAAAATAGATGGAATTTATACGTATTTTACTACGCGAGTATAATTGTGAGACCCCAGATTTTATGAATAAATATTTAATATTCTCGAAATATTTTTATTATTATTATTTTTATATTATGGTATGGATTTGATATAATGTTATAGTTGTGGGTAGTATTTATAAATTTTGTAAAGTATGCAAGTTGTTATATAATATTCGATTGGTCGGGGAATATTTTTTTTGTCGGGAAATATCCGTACGACGGTATAATCATTGGTGGACCCCACAACGGAATTATTGTCGGATTGAGAAAACGACAAAAATATTTTATGGAAATAACGGCGAAAGTTTTACCGTTAACTGTTGAAACACCCGGTGTTAAAAGTACAGTAATATGCGTAGTTGCATAGTAGCACACAGTATTGATTATTGATGCTTATGTGAGAAGTCACTCAGTATTGCTCAATCGGGTATTCAGGACACTTTTTGTGTCGGAGTACTATTCACGAGTTATTATTCATGAGTTACTATTCACGAGTTACTATTCACGGGTTACTATTCACCCAAATTACTATTCACTCTAGTATTGTTCACTCGGATATTTGGGACACTTTTCGTGTCGGAGTACTATTCATGAGTTACTATTCATGAGTTATAATATTAATGATGAATGTTGTTCGGAGTTGAATTTGGAGGCGCAGACGTGATATTTGAGTCCGGAACGTCAAAATTAGTAAAAATAGTCTATAAACACAAAATTTTTCAAAATTCACTATTTGGTCAAAAAGTCAACAGTTGACTTTTTCGAAAAAAGTCAAACTTCAAAATTTCAAAATTTATATTTTTGATAAAATGGTTTCATTATGTTGGAATTGTTTGTGTTAGTGAAAATCGATATTTATTTCGATAATAATTGATATCTGGAGGTTATATTGACCAATCGGGTATTTAACCGGATAAATGAGCAATTGATTGCTATTATTTCACATGATTATTGAATTAAAAATGAAAGAAAAGTTGGAGGTATTGTATTATAATATTTCGAGCCCCAAAACGTGCAATTATCGAAATTATATTTTTCTATAATTAGAAGCTCATTCTTCCTTCATTTTTCACCAATTCACTAAAGCTTTAGAGCCATTATTATAGAGAGAAATTATAGAGAGAAGCTATAGAGAGAAAATTTATAGAAGAAGAGAAGTCTGCTCTCTCATTACTCATATATCCAGTTTCTTTCAAAGGTAGGGAATATTATTTCTTTTTTTCATCTTCATGAAGAGAACTTTTGTTGTTCTAATCTTTGTTATTATGTTGGAATAACCTGTTTATGCGAAGTACCGCATACTTGGTGAAATTCTTCTATTATTCCATTTCTTATTATTCTGCTGGAACATCCTGTCTGTGCGTTCTACGCCGGACCTGGTTCCATTATTTATTATTCTGTTGGAACATCCTGTCTGTGCGTTCTACGCCGGACCTGGTTCCGTCTTTACTATTCTGTTGGAATATCCTGTCTGTGCGTTCTACGCCGGACCTGGTTCCGTCTTTACTATTCTGTTGGAATATCCTGTCTGTGCGGTTTACGCCGGACCTGGTTCCGTTATTTATTATTGTTCCTGGATAAATTAATTCTTGAAGTTATTTTATTGAATTCGTATATCATTGTCATTATCTTCATGATTATATTTTGTTGAAAGTCATCTGTGGCCTGTAGTGCATAGATGGACTTGGTATGATTATGACCAGGGATTATTCGGTGTAATCATGACCGTAATATTATAAATGATGTGATAAAAATCCTCATTTGTCGTAGTGCATTGATGGACAGTTTTTGGTATGATTATGGCTATGGATTCTCTTTGGTCGTAGTGCAAAGATGAATTATTTTATGGCATGATCAGGACCGTTGATGAAAACATGATTATCTTTAGCCGTAGTGCATGAATAATTCGTGGTCGTGATACTAAAGAATATCCTTGGCCGTAGTGCAGGAGTGATTCGATGATGTGGATTATTTATTAAGCTGAGTCTCAGTGATAAAGGTCATGAAAAACCTTTTAAATTATAAAAGATAGTAGATTTTATTTTTTACTTGACTCTTTTAATGGATTGCTTGATCCGCTGCAGTTAAACTTGATGTCTATTGTATTTTATCAGTTTAACATTGTTGAAGACTAATGGTAATTTATTCTGCATTATCTTAGTCATAATATTTCTTACTGGGCTAGTTGAGCTCACCCTTTTTTCACTGTTCTCTTCAGGAAATGAGAACGTAGCTGGGACTAGTCGGGGAACAGAGTGATGGTCCTAGATGATAGCATTAGTAGTCCTCACTATTCTATGTAATAGTGTGATAATAATTGTAGTGAGGACTCCTTTTGAGTATGGATACTCTCTAGAAGACAATATTTGTATTCAAACTTACAGTTTATGTTCTGTCGTATTGTACATGATAGTTGTATTAGTAAGATGTATTTAGATTTATGTACCATGTAAGTGGCGACCCAAGATGGGTGACGTATACCTAATTTTTGGGGGCGTCACAGTTGGTATCAGAGCTTAGGGATATGATCTCTGGCTAGGATGTGAGAATAGAACTAGGAGGGGAGAGATGAGGAATTCCTTCGCTAGTATGACCTACCTAAGTTTATTTGATATTTAATTGGTCGGTCAGAGTATAGAGATAATATGTGATATGTTAATTAAACCTTGTTTTGTGGCAGCATTTGAAAATGACATCCGAGAATGTTGAGAATAGCAATGGAGCACATGAGACCGTAGAGACACCTCTAATCACCAACCAGGTTAATGTGATTAGAGATATCCATGTGGTGATTGAGGAGTTAAAAGTTGCACTCAAGCTAGTCGTAAAGGTAGCAACTGAGAGTGAGGAAGAAGAGAAACCTGAGGTTGATTTATTAGAAGAACTTATTGATCAAAATGTAGAATTACAAAATCGTATTCATGAGTTAGAAGAGCAGGCTGAAGAACGACAGGCGGTCGTAGAACAAAGGGATGCAATAATTCAAAATTATATTACCCGATGTGCGATGGTTGAACAGAAGCACTCTTTGGTAGAGTATACGATATTAAAGCTGAAATCTGAGAATTCAAATGTCAAGGAGCAGCTAAAAGAAGAAATAACTGAACGAGTGAGAATGAAAGATGCATGGGTGAAAGCCGCACGACGCGTTGATATTGTGAAAAGAGAAGTCCGATCCAAGAAAGCTAAAATAGATGATATGCAATTTTTTTTTTCCGACAGTAATTGGGAAAATCCAACATCGAGTTTTGAATTACCCTAACGAGGAATCGAACGAAGTTATCACGAGTTAGTTAATTATAAATTCTTGCGAAGTCTATACCTTATTAGATACCGGTTCTATCCATTCTTTTATCTCTCTTGCTTGCGCTCAACGTTTAAATTTGACTTCGAAGAAATTAGACTTTGACTTATTGGTTGAAACTTCGATAGTAGAAACCTTCGTTACATACACTATTTATAAATCTTGTTCAAATCAACACTTTCACGTTACCTGTCGATCTTATCTCTTTGAAAATACTTGCATTTGATGTGATTTTTGAAAACGATTGGTTAACTACTCATCATGCTTTTCGTAAGGTTGTTAGCTTTCATACTCCTAACTAACCTGTTATGCAAATTCAAAGTAACCAAACCACTAAATTCAATCATTGTCATATCAAGCCATAAGTAAAGAGGCCCGATTCTTTCATTGTTGACTTCCTTGTGTGGGATGCACCGAAGCCAGATTTTCCGTATGAGACGTTGTGAATGACGATTGCAAGTTGATAGGTATCAACGTGACGTGTTATCCAAGTCTTGGATGAGAGTCACAGTTTTGAATGATAATTCTATTGTTAATAAATTTCCTGACGTATTCTTGAAGACTTCTTAGCCTACCCTAGAGCGTGAAATCGAATTTTGTATTGACCCCAGTACAAAATCCATTTCTTAAACCCTCAAATATTTCTTCAACTAAAGCGAACGTAACATGCGCCAAAGACGTTGGCTCGAGCTGTTGAAGATTACGATCGTACCATGCAATATCATCGTGGAAATGCGAACGTGGTAGCTGACGCGTTTAGTAGAAGATTGTATGCATTTACGAGTGCGATGTTGTTAACACAAAGACCCATTTCGTACGACTTACAAATGATGAAGATAGAGTAGACTCTAGGAACCCACGTGAAGATAACGAATATACGAGTAGAATCGACTTTAATCGATAAAGTTAAAGCCGCTCAAGCTACAAACCCGGAGCTGATGAATATGAAGAAGAAGGTTCAAGAGGGCGTTATTCTAGAAGCAAGAATCGACGAAGAGAGGAAATCTCAACCCTCGATTTAATTGACCCATTTTAAATCCTCGATCAAGTAAGAACTGTGGCTTATATACTCGTTTTACTGCCAAGTATGTCGCGTGTTTATAAAATTTTTAACGTGTCGATGTTGTGTAAAAATGTGGACGACCCGAACCACATTATTAATTTAGAACCAGACGAGATAGTAGAAGATTTAACGTATGAGGAGATACATGTTAACATCATGGATAAGAAGAATCGTATTCAACACTCAAAGGTTATACCTCAAGAGTTAGAATCTGACGAGGTATCCTCACCTCTTCAGCATTCCAGGTACGTACGTAAATTTCGAGGGCGAAATTCCATAAGGAGGGGAGATTGTGAGACCCCAGATTTTATGAATAAATATTTAATATTCTCGAAATATTTTTATTATTTTTTTATATTATGGTATTGATTTGATATAATGTTATAGTTGTGGGTAGTATTTATAAATTTTGTAAAGTATACAAGTTGTTATATATTCGATTGGTCGGGGAATATTTTTTTTGTCGGGGAATATCCGTACGACGGTATAATCATTGGTGGACCCCACAACGGAATTATTGTCGGATTGAGAAAACGACAAAAATATTTTATGGAAATAATGGCGAAAGTTTTACCGTTAACTGCTGAAACACCCGGTGTTAAAAGTACAGTAATACGCGTGGTTGCATAGTAGCACACAATATTGATTATTGATGCTTATGTGAGAAGTCACTCAGTATTGTTCAATCGGGTATTCAGGATACTTTTTGTGTCGAAGTACTATTCATGAGTTATTATTCACGAGTTACTATTCACGAGTTACTATTCATGAGCTACTATTCACGGGTTACTATTCACCCAAATTACTATTCACTCTAGTATTATTCACTCGGGTATTTGGAACACTTTTCGTGTCGGAATACTATTCATGAGTTACTATTCATGAGTTATAATATTAATGATGAATGTTATTCGGAGTTGAATTTGGAGACGCAGACGTGATATTTGAGTCCGGAACGTCGAAATTAGTAAAAATAGTCTATAAACACAAAATTTTTCGAAATTTACTATTTGATCAAAAAGTCAACAGTTGACTTTTTCGAAAAAAGTCAAACTTCAAAATTTCAAAATTTATATTTTTGATAAAAATGGTTTCGTTATGTTGGAATTGTTTGTGTTAGTGAAAATTGACATTTATTTCGATAATAATTGATATCTGAAGGTTATATTGACCAATCGGGTATTTAACCGGATAAATGAGCAATTGATTGCTATTATTTCACATGATTATAATTATTTGTTCACATGTTATACTATTGACTTACATTCTTGTTACTATTAGGGGAGTTGGTGCAAGATTGATAATATTTGCATGACTAAGTTAAAAATGGAGGTATAGAGGGATGTACTATATTGTAATTAATTTTTCACATGTTTAGAACTATTGAGTCACATGATTTTACTATTGATTCACATGATTTACTATTAGGGGAGTTGGTGCAAGTTTGATAATACTTGGATGATTGAATTAAAAATGAAAGAAAAGTTGGAGGTATTGTATTATAATATTTCGAGCCCCAAAACGTGCAATTATCGAAACAATGTTTTTCTATAAATAGAAGCTCATTCTTCCTTCATTTTTCACCAATTCACTAAAGCTTTAGAGCCATTATTATAGAGAAAAATTATATAGAGAAGCTATAGAGAGAAAATTTATAGAAGAAGAGAAGTCTGCTCTCTCACTACTCATATATCCAGTTTCTTTCAAAGGTAGGGAATATTATTTCTTTTTTTCATCTTCATGAAGAGAACTTTTGTTGTTCTATTCTTTGTTATTATATTGGAATAACCTGTTTATACGAAGTACCGCATACTTGGTGAAATTCTTCTATTATTCCATTTCTTATTATTCTGCTGGAACATCCTGTCTGTGCGTTCTACGCCGGACCTGGTTCCATTATTTATTATTCTGTTGGAACATCCTGTCTGTGCGTTCTACGCCGGACCTGGTTCCGTCTTTACTATTCTGTTGGAATATCCTGTCTGTGCGTTCTACGCCGGACCTGGTTCCGTCTTTACTATTCTGTTGGAATATCCTGTCTGTGCGGTTTACGCCGGACCTGGTTCCGTTATTTATTATTCTGTTGGAATAACCTGCCTATGCGGTCTATCGCATGCCTGGTGATTTCTTTTGTTATTCCATTCCTTATTATACTCAGTTGGTTAAAGTTTTGACTTCTATACTCCATGAAATTAGTGTAATATCCTTTATATTTGCGCTTCATCCAGTATCTTTTCATAGAAATATTCTTCTGAGCATTCTTGAATTTTACTCCACAAAGCAGTATCATGTTGACAATTTGGACGTTATCAGTTTCTGGATAAATTAATTCTTGAACTTGTTTTATTGAATTCGTATATCATTGTCATTATCCTCATGATTATATTTTGTTGAAAGTAATCTGTGGCCTGTAGTGCATAGATGGACTTGGTATGATTATGACAAGGGATTATTCGGTGTAATCATGACCGTAATGTTACAAATGATGTGGTAAAAATCCTCATTTACCGTAGTGCATTGATGGACAGTTTTTGGTATGATTATGGCTATGGATTCTCTTTGGTCGTAGTGGAAAGATGAATTGTTTTATGGCATGATCAGGACCGTTGATGAAAACATGATTATCTTTAGCCGTAGTGCATGGATAATTCGTGGTCGTGATACTAAAGAATATCCTTGGCCGTAGTGCAGGGGTGATTCGATGATGTGGATTATTTATTAAGCTGAGTCTCAGTGATAAAGGTCATGAAAAACCTTTTAAATTATAAAAGATAGTAGATTTTATTTTCTACTTGACTCTTTTAATGGATTGCTTGATCCGCCGCAGTTAAACTTGATGTCTATTGTATTTTATCAGTTTAACATTGTTGAATACTAATGGTAATTTATTCTGCATTATCTTAGTCATAATATTTCTTACTGGGCTAGTTGAGCTCACCCTTTTTTCACTGTTCTCTTCAGGAAATGAGAACGTAGCTGGGACTAGTTGGGGAACAGAGTGATGGTCCTAAATGATAGCATTAGTAGTCCTCACTATTCTATGTAATAGTGTGATAATAATTGTAATGATGACTCCTTTTGAGTATGGATACTCTCTAGAAGACAATATTTGTATTCAAACTCACAGTTTATGTTCTGTCGTATTGTACACGATAGTTGTATTAGTAAGATGTATTTGGATTTATGTACCATGTAAGTGGCGACCCAAGATGGGTGACGTATACCTAATTTTTGGGGGCGTCACAGTAATGATGATATTCTAATTTAATTAAATAATTAAATTAGAGGAATGAGAATTTGTTAGATAATGTTATGATTATAATGGTTGTATAGAAATTATAATTTTACTGATAAGGTTAATTTTATTTCTTAAGGAATTAAAGGTACATAATCTAGTTTATATTTCTAGTTTATGTGTTCTTGAGTTTCTTTTAAAATTGAGATTTTGGTTAATGAATTTATGGATTATGATGTTATATATGTTATTAGATTTTATAATTTTACAATGGTCATCTAAAAATGATTTTTCAGAAATCAAATTCATGTATTTATGCTAAAGAAAAGGAATTTGGGTTTTGATTGTAATGTGTGTTTTGGTGTACTTTGGGACTAAAGTTGATGATGAGTTCATGATGAAAACTTTAAATTGATGGATGATTGTTGTTCTCCTTTATAAAACGAAAACAACGCAACTTGAACGGATCGAATTGGTTAAGAAACGAATTCGTGATGAATGAATACACTTAGCATGTTGAAAATAGGAAAAATTAGTATAAACAAATTAGATTTAGTATAAATCAAGTCTCACATCAACTAAATTGAGAACTTTACCCTTTGCTAAACCTATAAATAGAATGGCTTGATCTTTTGTTTTATTCACCAACAATAAGGCCTTCAATTTTGAGAAAGGCTTTGTTGTGGGAGGACTTTTTATAAAGACCTCCTTAGTTAAATTTTGGCGTAGAAGTACGTTTTCAGTTTGTGAAACTCGTATTTTTAGGTATGTTTCTTATTTAATTTTTGGTAATGTTATTATTTTAAATATTGTATTTAGTTTGTTAGTTAAAGTTTAAATTTTGGAAGTTTAGTTAGTTTTGTTAGTAAACTAGTTAGTTTACTATGTTTATTTTGGCTTAGAATTTATTATGTAAATGAGTTCTAATAATTGTAATTAGAGATATGGATCCGAGACCTTAGACGATCTGATTATGTTAAATAAGACTTATTGAAAAAAAAAGTTGGGTTGGAACAAGTCGAGGCAAGTTTTGGATGTCAAAACTAGAAGTCCGAAAAACTAGTAGACTGCTGATCCAAAAATGAAAATTCGGGGTTAGTTAGATTTTTTAGAAAATTTTGGACTTTTGGTATGTTATAGTACACTGAATAATCTTTCCATAGACTCCAGAACGGACTAATTTTGACTTCGGAGCAAAGAGTTATGACCATTCAAAGTAGTTGTGTCAAAACTGTCTAACCAACTCAGGGTAGTCATCTTAAACTAAGTTTCTGGAATTCTGTGTTTAGAATTTGGAAAAGGTCAAAGAATAAAAGTTGTAGTCCCAGAAGATAGCTTCGCGTGGGCTCAAGAATCGCTCAAAAATGTTTTGAAACGGAAAAGTTATGACTATTTTAGTGAGAGAGGGTAAAGCTGGGAAAGAATGAAAAATAGTTTTGAACGCCCCTTTTTGAAAACTGTTTTGGACTGTCTATCTTATCCAAAATGGGTGTCCAATAACTTTTAAAAATAGGTTAATTTGATGTTTAAAGCATATCCAAAGTTATATGTCATCAGACTTATGAGATATAGAGTAAAGTTTACATTACAACTACTATGTGTTGCTATGTGACTAATAGTTGATGTGTATGATTATATAATTGTGTAGGGCACGTGAAGTGCAGATAACTGTAAGCTGTTAAACTGTTATTGGTAAACAACGATCAATGCAAGTCTTTCAGTTCCTATTTGCTATGTAAATTTGATGATGAACTGTTTGAAATCTTTATACTTGTTATATGAACTACAACATGTATGTTATGTTAGTCCAATGTTTATGAGATATATATTGAGCATGTTATTATGTGCTATGTGATGCATGAAAACTGTTAGATTTTGTTGGGCTGTCGAGCTCAACCTTGCAAATAACCACTTTTGCAGGTTAAAGATTTAAGGTATAGTTATTTGCTACTTGAAAGATATGAGTCAGATGTGATACTTGAAGATTTATACACTTTGGCTGAGTTATTATTATGTGAACCATGTTTAAGATTTCGAATAATGTATTAATGTTGAATTGTAATATTGTTTTGCGATGTAAACTCTTGTAGTATTAAAATAATTCTGAGATATTTAGATGTAAAGGTTGAAAGTTTTGGGAACGAGAATAGTTTGTAATAGAAAATTTTAATTATTCTGCAAATTTTAATGGTTGTATTATCGTTTAATGATGTAAAATTAGAGGTTGAATGTATTGTTAACGACCGAAGTCGATAGTTGAATTGTATGAATTTTGGGGTCATTACACAAGGTGGGTGAGGGTAATGACAAAGAAGGTGTTAGGGCATGATTAGTTGGACCTAGAAAATTTGGTGGGCCATAGTCCACATGGAGAAATTTACTCCACGTAATAGTATATTTTTGGGTTGTTGGAGAACTTTAAGGAATCTTAGATTCTTATCTTTATTTAATTTTCAACTCTTAAGGAAAGAGTTAGGATAATATTCGACTTCTTTTCTTTAAGAAGATTCACTTTTAACCCATTATGGTATCTATCATAATGAGGAATCCTATTCCGATTCGGAAAGGGACATTTAAGGAGGTGTGATCGCTATCAATACAAGGCTACATCCTAATTTACAGGTATCTCATTACTTTTTAGCACTAGAGCAATAAGCCTCCATTCTTAACCTATTTTTAGCCTGTACTTAATCTTACATCGGAGCTATCCCCTCGCGGTTTAAGTCGTCAAGCTCTACGTGTGATTTCATTTCTATGCAGGATTGGATGCGCTATTGGTGATTAGGCGCGTGGACGAATCTTAACCTTAACATTGGCGCTAGAAGGAGGGTCCTTTAGTGCTAAATAATTCTTTTCAATCACCCAGATTCTTAATTGGAGTTAATGGGACAAGCAATACAATTTTCAGACGGGGGAAATCAAAGGCCAACCCATCGACGACCGGTTGGGACTATGCGATCACGTCTCAGACAAGCTCGAGGACAATAGTCACTCGATGGGCCCAAGGAAAGCTCGAACGAGTCTTGTCAGACGATAATTATTCTCAGATACAAAGAAGGCGACATGCCCCAATAGTCGTGTAGAGGATATTCCATCTTGAAAACACACCTAGGAAGATTAGAACTCGAAGTGGGACGATCAGGAAGAAAGAGAATTGAGTCAAGAAGATGCAAGAGAATAAAGATGCTATGGAGGCCCTACGCCTTCAGCAGAAAGAACTGGATGACCAAATGGCTGCACTGTTGAGGGAATAGGAAGTTTCGTTCAGTCGTCACCACCGTCGGGAAGCATCACCAGAGAACCGATCTAGGACATATTATTCGAACGGTTCTCGGTGTGAAAAGAGCAGGTGAAGGAGCTTTTCTAGGGAGGGTAACAACGAAGGATGAGGAAGGTTAGGACAAAGGCAGCGGGTTACTTCTCTAGACTATGAGTGGGATAGACATAGGTCATCCCCACAAAGGGAGGATTCTGACTCCTTCGCGAAGTGAGTAACAGAGTTGGAGCAAAAATTTGCATCGGTCAACCAAGAAAAGGAAATACCGATTGACCCGACATCACCTTTCACTCTAGAGATAGATCGGGTTCGGTCCAATCCCAATAAGAAAGTCTCGCACTCGAAGAGTTACGATGGTACTAGAGATCCCTATGACCATACCCTGGCATATGACCGGGTTATAAAGTTCTATGACTATTCGGACCCTGCCAAGTGCCAGTTGTTTATCACCACCTTTAAGAAAGAGGCTCGATGGTGGATGACGTCGCTAGCCCCGAACTCAGTCTCATCATAGAAAGAGCTTTGTGACAAGTTTTATAGCCGGTTTGGGAGTAATAAAAGGATAAGGAAGTCGACTGCTTCCATGACGCAAATACGAAAAATACTCTAATGAAACCCTAAGCCAGTGCGTGAAGAGATTTCGTGAGGCGATCAGAGCAGTGACAGACTTGAATGGTCTTCTGGCCATTAGATACTTTAGCACGAGGTTGGATGTGGTGAGATCAAAGAAATTAGTGAATGACATTATGTTCAATACCCCAAAGGACCTGGCTAAAGCGTATAACAGAGAAGAGGGTTTCATCACGATCGAAGAAGCCATGGGGAGTGTGAGACTGAACACACCATCTTCAGAAAAGCTCAGAGATTGGGATAAGAATAACCATCGCAGGTAAGACAACAACATGTCAGATAACCAGACAAAGAAGAACTTTAATAACAGGGGTTCTAAAGGAGGTCGACCATCCTTCCCGAACTGTGGAGTCAACAAAGTCTATACCCCACTTAATACGGATCGGGAAAAAATATTGGAGGAGACAAGAGATAAGCCCTATTTTGAGTCTTGCCCAAACGATACTCGACCGAAGAGAGGAAACAATAACAGACACTGCAATTACCACTAGACCTCTGGACACTCTACAAAAGACTGTCAAAACTTAAAGAATTTGATCAAGAAGAATGTCCAGAGAGGGGAATTGGTTTAATACATTATTGGGTGAGAGGGTTCGGGTAGGAGGCCTACCAATACAAACCAGGAGCAAAACCTGAAGCCTCAACTGCAACAACAACCCGAACAAGTTCAAAAAACTCGACGAGTAGTTGATGTTATAACGGGTGTCTTAGTTAGAAAGGAGACCGGGAAGAAAAGGTGTGGGATCTTGGAATTTGTTTTAACTATATTCGAACAGCCTGATAGGAGGGTCGATAATACCCTATTAGAGTTATTTCTTTTACCGATAAGAATTACCCATCGTAGCCTATCGAGCAGCATGAAGGGGCCTTGGTTATCACAACGCAGGTCAGATCGGTAGACATGAAGCAAATTATGATTGACAACGGCCCTTCTGTTGATATATTATATGCCCATGCATACGAGAGGCTGGATCTAGAAGGTAAAAGGATGGCTATCACAACGCAGGTCAGATCGGTAGATATGAAACAAATTATGATTGACAACGGCTCTTCTATTGATATATTATATGGCCATGCATACTAGAGGCTGGATCTAGAAGGTAAAAGGATGGAGGTCTGGCAAGAGCCCCATTTGTATGGGTTCAATAATGATCCAGCTTGGGTAGAAGGAACTATCAAGCTATCGGTCCTCTTTAGAATAGCTCCACAGTAGGTAGAAGTACATGTTAAATTCTTTGTAGTGCATGTGGATTTGGCGTATTATTCCATCATAGGTCGACTAACGTTGACGACTTTGCAGGCAGTGACTTCCATCTCCCACTTTAAGTTAAAGTTCCCTACGCCGAACAGGGTTGACGAAATCAAGGGAGATCTGGACATGGCTCGAAGGTGTTATATAAATTCTCTGATATTATTGGGCATTAGTGTCAGTAAGTAGAGGCAGACTATGACAATCACTACAAGAAAAAGGGCCATCTGCGACCAATGATATCAGCGATCGCACTATCCGATCGTTGACAATAGTAATAGCGACCGCTATCTGCGACCGCGAAGGATTCTAGTCACTAGTATATATCAGCGACCGCATGCGGTCGCTGCGCGATCGCTGAGAAGAGGAAAGCAGGAAAAACTTTTTTTAAAAAAAACATACATCAGCGACTGCATACGGTCGCTAATACTATAACAACGATCGCATTACCTACTTGGAACCTAGCGACCAATGCAGTCGCTATTACTGGTCGCTGACACGTGTGCCATATCATACCTGACAAATGACTCAGCATGAGTCAGATTAGCGACGGATGCGGTCGCTGCTTACGATCGCTAATAAGTCGATCGTTATTATTGGTCGCTGATGTCTATCCAGTGACTAGATTACCTGCTACTAATATCAGCGACTGCATGCGGTCGCTAATACTCATCTGCGACCATATGTGGTCGTAGATAGGCAGTCGTTGATAAGCCTTTTTGTTGTAGTGAATCGAGGTGGAACCATTTACCGAGGGAAGCACAAAACCCCTCGTTTTGCTGGCTGAAGAGACCGAAGATATCGAGTTAATCCTGGGGACAAAGAGAAAAGAATTAAAATTGATTCGGGCATGCAAGAACCTTTTCAAATGGGATTAATTGAGTTGCTTTGGGTTTATGCACACATTTTTGCATGCGTGCCCAGTGATACGCCGGGGATAGACGAGTCAGTTGTTTTGCACCAATTAAATATAGACCTTATCAGAAAACCTGTCCGATAGAAGAGGAGGATCTTTGCCCCCGAACGGCAGAGGATTATTGATGATGAGATGGCTAATTTGTTAGAAACCAACTTTATATTTGAGATTGACTACTCTAAATGGTTGGCAAACGTGGTGTTAGTTAGGAAGTAGACTGGAAAGTGGAGAATGTGCATTGATTATACAGATTTGAATAAGGCGTGCCTGAAAGATTTTTACCCACTTCCACACATAAATCAATTGATTGATGCCGCATCGGGTTATGCCATCAAATTTTGATGCATAAGGAGGATATCTCGAAGATGACCTTTATTCGCATCGGGTGATCTGTGTGCCGACGCTGGGAATTTTCATTCTTCTTATGTGTTTCTACCTTTTGTCTTTTGTTATATTATTTTATTTATTTAAAGGGTGTTTTAGGAAAGGACCGACCTAAACGTCGATGATTTTGAAAACATTGATTTTATTGATTGGGCCGAATTAGACAGAGCCGCCAACTGGTATGAGTTAAAATGGTTGTCCAACTCAACCGGATTTTGGAAATGTTTTCGCAATATGGCTCAATATGTGACTCTATTTAATTGGTCTGGAACCCAAGATTCATAGAGTTCGGGGGCTTTCTTAAGAGAGGGTAAGGTGTTAGACACCTCTCGACTTCCGTGAAACACGGTTACCGCGACTTTTACATTCCTTAAGCATGTGAAATGTGTGTGTGTTTGTGTGTGTGTGATTTTAGCTTTGAAAAGGTGCTTAAGTGCTTAAAAAGTAGTGTTGTGCCTCTTTGAAACTATGTACAAAGAGTTTGATTTACAAAAAAATTCATTTTTTTCGACAACATATGAACGTGATATTTTGAAAAGATAGTTTTCAAACCCTTTGTTAGATGGGAATTGAGGCCTTTTGATACTTCCAATTTTAACTTTAGATTAAGCCTTCTTTTAATCCTAGAAGCGACTTTGTTTAATTTTTATTAGATGTGAAGCATCTTTGGGGGGTGGTTTAAAATCAACGTTCTAAACATTGATTTTTTCCTTAAGTCTATCCATCCCAGCACAATCTATATTTTTATAAGATCTTTGTTAATTTGATTTGAAAATCATGTTGAGTGACGAAATAGAAATTATAAACTACAAGGGTCGAACTCCTTGTGGGCATGAAAGCCATCGAAGTGAGCCCGAGCACCCACAAACCGTGATTTCACTATTATGGGGCCTTAAATCTGGATAGTCATTTTAAGGCCCAAGATTACATGTACAATGGATTGCAAGCTGGCTGTATAACTTAAACAAGTCCATCACGGGAACCGAGTTTCAGATTCATTGATTGAATCTTTACCCGAATGGTTCCTTGGCTCACATCACATCATTTAAAAGCTTGCATGAAATATATATTGTAACAAAACATATATAAATTACAAACTTTACTCGAACAAGTGATTTATCAGTTAAATCCTTATATGCGAGTGAATAAGCTTCTTGCTCCCTCTAGATATAGATCTAGGGTCATGTGGTTCCTAAATATTTACAAAAACCTAGAAAGTAAACTAGATCTATCTAGATTCAAGCTAATATAGCTTAAAGGGTTAAACTTTGTAACTTTTAAATCGGTTAAATGTAAGATCTAACTAGATCTAGTCAAAATGATTTAATTATTGACTATTTACACAAAATGAATGGTTAAAAATCTAGATCTAACCACAATCAAGCAACATCTATATATATAACATATATATAGTAAAGTAAGATATGAGCACAGATCTGGAGAGATCTTATATTCTAGCACGAGATTTGCAAATGAACAACTTTTTGTGCTTGAAAACTTGATTTCAACTAGTTAAAAGTGGATATGTTGAATTATATATGTATGTAAGTGTTTGTAATAGAGATTTACAGGATTTGAGATGAAAAAACGTTCCATTTCTCTCTATAAGGCTCGAATTTCTCTCTCTTGAGCCTCCTCTCTCTTTTTAGATATGCTGAAAATGAGCTAGGGGTTTTGATATATATAGATCTGGCCAGCCGCAAGTAGACCTGTGGCAGCCGTAGGTGTACCTACGACTGGGCCTGGTGGGCCCTATCGTCTCGAAGTTCGTTCCCTCGATCGACATGTAATCTATTAAAATCTTCTTATCTTGCTATTCGGGAATCCTATGGAGGTGTGCCATACCATTTTGAAAAGCTTTTTCTGAGAGCTACGCCATGACATAGTGCTT
The DNA here is from genome assembly GCA_016801055.1 of Panax notoginseng. Lineage (NCBI taxonomy): Eukaryota > Viridiplantae > Streptophyta > Magnoliopsida > Apiales > Araliaceae > Panax > Panax notoginseng. Next base: position 162,998,335 of record CM029015.1, on the reverse strand, counting down.
GACCTTTTCTAAATATGGGAAGATGGGTCCATGACTAGAATATCATCTTCAAGTCTTTGTAGGCAGTCTGTTGAGATGTCTTGCACATTTTTCACTCGGGATTGCTGCGATGGCTCTTTGTGACCTCATCTGCAGCTGGATGACTGTTGTTTATATTGTGTTTTTAACATTTCATCTTTACCCTCCCGGTGTTGTCTCTGGGGTTGATGTGACTTTTGGTAGTCCCTCGGGGTTGTCTCTGAGGTTTACTGTTGTTGATTTTGTCTTTCCTCGGGGTTATCTCCGAGGTTTGATTTGATGTCCCACGGGATTGTCTCTGGGATTTGATTTGATATCCACAGGGCTATCTCTGGGATTTGATTATTACTGTAATCCTCCGGGGCTGTCTCCAGGGTGTGAAACACACTTTTGCCCTCCTACATGGTTATTTACAAGGGAAAAAAATTGAGTGCTTGCAAATGCCCCTCTTTATCATGTTTATGCAATTTAATGAAATGAAATGACAAAGACTACTAGGTACTCGAAATATGATAATGGTAGATGCAATGATGTAATGTTATGTGTAAAGTATGTAGTGATATATAAGTGCTAAAATTTTAAAGGATATATGTCGTCTGCTGGGGAGGATGATTATTATACTGATGTCACCGGGCATTGCTAATGGTTTAGCTGATTGCATCACAAATCACATATCATCTGACATCACCTCATATACCGCAAATCGCACTTCACATATCACACTTTGCAAATTGCACATCACACATCGCACATCGAAAATGGTAAATCACATATCAAGTCATGCATCATATACAATCAGACATTATCTATGCCTTTGTTGGGGGCTAACATCACTGGCTTACACCACTAAACATTCTCGATGTCTTCGTTGAAGATAGTTCTCCATGACTTGCATCATTGTATAATCTTGAGGCCTACTCTGAAAGTAGTTTTCAACGGATTTCCCCACCCGCTGGTCCCAATGTTTTCACTGAAGATAATAGCTTACATCATCGGACATTTCCAACGCTTTCGTTGATTGATAATATATCAGATATTCTTGATGTCATTCCTCGGGAATCATCAGATTTTCTTGATGCCTACCTCGATGGTAGTTTTCAATGGATGCCTACCCTGACGGTAACTTTTAATAGTTTACATCATAGATGATCTCGATGCCTACCCTGATGGTAGTTTACATCATCGGACGATCTTGATGCCTACCTTGACGGTAGTTTACAACGGTTTACATCATCGAACAATCTTGATGCCTACCTTAATGGTAGTTTACAATGGTTTAAATCATCAGATAATCTCGATGCCTACCCTGATAGTATTTTACAATGGCTTACATCATCAGACTATCTCGATGCCTACCCTGAAGGTAGTTTACAATGATTTACATCATCGGACTATCTCGATTCCTATCCTGACGCTAGTTTACAATGGTACATCATCGGACAATCTCGATGCCTACCCTAAAGGTAGTTTACAATAGTTTAAATCATCGAATAATCTCGATGCCTACCCTGACGGTAGTTTACAATGGTTTACATCATCGAACAATCTTGATGCCTACCCTGACGGTAGTTTACAAAGGTTTACATCATCGAATGATATCGATGCCTACCCTAACGGTAGTTTACAATGGTTTACATCATCAGAAAATCTCGATGCCTACCCTGAAGGTAGTTTTCAACGGCTTAATTTCCATAAGGGATTGATGCTGATGCCTACAATGGGATTGATTCCAATGATTTGATTTCCATCGGGGGTTAATACAGATGCTTATGATGGGGTTGACTCCAACAGTTTGGTTTCCATCGGGGTTGAAGCTGATGCTTACGCTGGGGTTGACTCTAATGGTTTAAATTCCATTAAGGGTTGACGCAGATGCTTACAATAGGGTTGACTCCAACGGTATGATTTTCATCAAGGATTGAGGTTGATGCTTACGCTAGGGTTGAATCCAATGTTTTAGCTAGGGATTTGCATATTCCAGAAGTTTGATATCATATTTCAGGATTTCAGCTGCTTTACGCTTAATTGCGTGAACCAATTTTTCATACTTGACTTTTCAGCTTCAAGGGAACCTGTTTTGAACTAAAATCCAAACCTTCTTGCTCTGATCTACTCATTTCAAATTGTTTTTCATGAAATTCGTCTGCATACAATCGTTCTACACATCTCAGGTAACGTTTACATAATTTTCTTTCGCGTTTTAACTGTTATATTGCTAGATTTTATGTTTAATAAGTTTACATGTAATGTATCAAATATATATGTATAGATGACTTAATAAAAATAAACGACTTAGTAAATGTTTGTATTTGACCATGTTGAACATTCTGATGTGAATTTCATTTTTTCAAAGATAATTTTCAACTTATTTTGGCTTGTTAACCATCCTATTTTAGGATAAATGAGCATGATGCTGTCATGACTATATTCATTTAATTGTCGTTTGGCTACCATTGTGGGCTGAATTTAATGTTAACATTAATACATTGTTCTTGGGTTGTGATGGCGTGCCTATAAAAGGCCACCTGGTCATATCTATGTGCATGTGGATAGTCCTTTTTATAGGGGAGACTCTAGCAAAAAAAATTTGCGAGTTAAGGCTTTTTCATGAATATAGATATTTAAATCTATTGGGGATGCATGCTGAAATAATGTTGGTTTACAAGTAGAGACCATGCATGATGGGATGCTCTAATTTTAGCCTTAGGAGTTTTTTGTCATAGGTTGATGCAAATGTTAATTGAATTGACTAGATGTAGAAACATAGCTCACCCTTTCTGAGGAGATTTAGAGTTTCTTTTTAGGCATGGATTTTGATAGGCCTAGGAGCTCTACCTCCCGTAGGGCTTCTTTAGGGGTTCGTAGGACAACTTCAGACATTCCCTTG